>PVKP010033114.1:0-25295 GCA_004027715.1 Plecturocebus donacophilus | reverse complement strand
TGTGTGAGGACAGGCGGTGAGGGGACAAGGCTGAGCCTGTGTGAGGGGACAGGTGGTGAGGGGACGAGGCTGAGCCTGTGTGAGGGGGGATGAGGCACATGTCTGGTCCCAGCCTTGGTTTCCTCCTTGGAAGAGCAAAAGGGGTGGGCACGCCTCCACGGACTCCTCGAGGGCGGCCCTGCAGTGCTTTGCATGGAGCTCTGTAGTTCAGTTGGGACATCAGGACCTCCCTTTACCTGCATGAGTCAGCTGCTGGCCCGAAGCAAATGCAGGCTCGCAGCAGATGGAGGACGGCCCTTTGCTGGCCTTGGCTGCTCCCAGCTCCTCCCCAGCCCGCAAGCGCCCATCAGCCCCTCACTAGCTCACTCACAGTTGAAGGCGATGTTGGAAAGCCCTTGGAACAAGGCGATGCCCCGGCCCAGCTCCTCTGCCCGGGAGCGGCAGGCTTCCAGTTCTGCCCCGTAGCGCCTGGTGAGAGAAGCCAGGGCACTCAGGAGGCAGCTGGGCTGGCACGAAGGGTGGGCAGGGTGTGGAGGGCATCTGCTCTGTGCTTTGCCCTCCCAGGACTCACTCCTCTTCCCGTGGCTCCATGGCAAAGGCACGCACAGTCCGAACGTTGCCCAGGGCCTCGTCCGCTACGCCCATTGCCCTGGCAATCTGCAAGGAGGCCAGGAAACGCGAAGCCAGGTTGGAGACAGGGAGGAGTCCCGGGGAGTGGGAAGAGAACTGGTGTGGGGAGGGTGAGGAGGACGGGCAGGAATGCCAGTACCTGCTCCTGACACTGGCGAGACAGTTTTCGGAGGCCTGAGCCCATCAGCGTGCCCACTCCCATCAGGGCTGGTGTGGCCACCATCAGCAGCAGGGTGAGTCGTGGAGACAGCATGGACAGGGACACCAGGCAGCCTGCCACCTGGGTGCAGCTTCGAAGCCCCTAGTGAGTGGGAGGGAAGGCGGGAGGCTATGGAGTCCGCACCATGACAGGAAGGACTTTTCCAAGGGTCAGCCAGCTGTAGCTCTGCACTCCCAAGGCCAAGGCCCCAGGTCTGGCCCCTTGGAGGCCAAGTGGCCATCCACTGGTCACAGCACGTAACCCTAACTTGGCCAGCTGGGGTGCGAGCAGCAGGCATGAATGAGCCAAGTGAGAATGCTATGAACTGCGGAGTCCTTCCCCTAGACAAACCCAGCTTGCTTCTCTTTCTGTTCTAGGAACGGAGCAAAGAGAACCGCATGGGGTACACCATTGACTGCCGAGGCTAGTGTCTGGCACGATCCAGTGGCCACAGGGTCAGTGGGGGGGTGGGGGTGGGTGAGGGGAGGACATCGGTGTTTGGTAGAGAGCCACTACGCATGCTCAATGCTTGTCAGCGATCCAGGCACTCTGGGGACAAGGCAGGCAAAGTGATTTTGCTCTTTCCAGGAGAGGCTCTTGCCTAAGTGCTTGAGAAGGCTTTCCAGGGGAGATTCGGTTTCAGAGCAGTGGAGAAGCAGCTTGTCCTGACCTTGGATGCTGCCTCCACACTTCCCTTCCGTGAACTGCTGGGGCCCCTCCCCGCACCCTCACCAGGTGGCGGGCTTCTCCAGTTAGTGTGCACCTTCGGCCCAACATCAGGCCTGGGCGGCCAGGACTGGCCTGGCAAGTCCACGTGGGAAAGTGTGTGAGGATGTGAATGGGGGCACTGGGCCGCTGACCTGGGAGATGATAAGCTTGAAGGATGACTTAAACTCCTGCACATCAGTTGTCAAGCGGCTCACCAGCTGCCCTGTCTTATTGGCGTCAAAGAAGGCGATGTCTTGTCTGGCATGGGACGTGGACCAAGAAGGAGGGCAGAAGAGGGAGACATTACTTGAGGATGAGGCCCCACCCCCAGGCCCCCATCAGGCCACCAGTCATCCCAACTCTGCACCCTGTGACTGGCAGTACCGGAGCAGGGAGCTGAAGAGGGCCCTCCGCATGTCCACCGCCATGCGCTCGCCGATGTGGGACAGCAGCACCAGGTATCCGAAGGTCAGCAGTCCCTGCGAAAGAGGCCAGTGCACTCAGGAATGCCTCAGGTGGCTCGTTGGCGGCCCCCAGCCCCACTCCCAGCTGTACCTGGACACCGTAGAGGATAAGCAGGTGGGTGCTGAGATTCCGGGACTCAGTCATGAAACTCCCCATGTGGTCCCTCGTGTACTTGGCCACGATCTCTACCAGCTGGCCCAAAAGCAGGGGGATCTGTACATTCACCAGTGCCGCACCCAAGGCCAGCTGAATGGGGAGGCAGAGGGGACAGGTGTTTTGAGTGGGGAGCCATCCTCCTCCCCAGCCCCAGCCAGATCTTGGCCCTTTCTCTCCCACCACTGAACCCTGCTGTGTCCAGGTTGCAGCTGGTCATGTGGACACATCAGTGCCTCTCAGAAGTTCAAACCTGGCTTCCAGCCCCAAAGGACCCCTGCACACCCTGCCACCTGGCATCGATGCTCCTGGCATCCCTGGACCCCTGGCTAGCCCTTGCTGCTCCCGTGAACTCTCCTCTGAGAGGCAGCAAGGCAGGAATGCCATCCCTTTGCAGCTCTGGCTCAGGGCCTCTGCAGGCCCTTCCTGGGTCCTGCCCTGTCCCCAGGATGGAGAAGTGGGGAAAGCCTCACCATGACGGCTACCCCCAGGATCAGCAGGTGGGGGCGCAGAAACTGCCAGAAGAGCTTCCAGTTAAAGCGTGACCCCACGACTTGGGGTGTGGAGCTGGCAGGAAGGGCCTCTTCTGCCTCACACAGGGCCACAAGGCAGAGGTGGGGACGCTTACTCAGCAACATGGGGCCTAGCAGGGCTCCCCCAACCCAGCACCAGGCAGAGGGCCTCCGTCTGGGAGCTAGCGGGGCTCGAAGGAGGTGGGCCCAGAGTTGGGACCGCAGGTGGGCCACAGCCCAGGGGAGGGAGAAGCTGCGGGAGCCATCAGAGTACCTGTAATGAGAAAGAGGCACAGATGGCTCGAGGCTCCGACTGTCCTCCAACTGCCTAGTCCACCCTTGGAGCTCCGGCCAAGCCCTCTGGAAGCAGCACTTCCTCTTTTTTTTTTTTTGTGATGAAGTCTCGCTCTTGTCCCCCAGGCTGGAGTGCAATGGTGCAATCTTGGCTCACTGCAACCTCCCAGGTTCAAGTGAATCTCCTGCCTCAGCCTCCTGAGTAGCTAGGATTACAGGCGCCCGCCACCACATCCGGCTAATTTTTGTATTTTTAGTAGAGATGGGAGTTTCGCCATGTTGGCCAGGCTGGCCTCGAACTCCTGACCTCGGGCGTTCCACCCACTTCGGCCTCCCAAAGTGCTGAGATTACAGGCGTGAGCCACTGCGCTCCACCTATTCTAGATATTCTGAACTACTGTGTGCAGGTGCTCTGCTCAGGGTACGGAGAGGATGGAGATGAACATGACAGCCAAAGTCACTCCCCTCACAGCAGCCATGTCTGAGTGTGGGAGACTCACAGTTAACTGGGAATCACAGGCACAAGACAGCTTGAAGCCCTGCTCCTCCTCTTCCTCCTCAGAGGGAATCAGGAAAGGCCTTCTAGGTGAGGCCTGAGCGGAAGAAGAGGCTGGGCACAGGTTGGGGTGGGGTGTAAATCGGGAAAGTAAGTGTGGGTGACTGCAGTAAGAAAGGATAGGAGAGAAGTTTCAGGAACTGTATGCCTAAAGCCTGGCCTACAAGAAGAAAGAGGAGACTTGAGACTTGGGGGAGAGGCAGTTTTCTTTTCTTTTGATTTTTGAGCGGAGTTTTGCTCTTGTTGCTCAGGCTGGAGTGCAATGGCGCAATCTCAGCCCACTGCAACCTCTGGGAGAGGCAGTTTTCTAGTTCTTATCAAGCACCTGGACTTAGAGAGCAGTAAGGACCATGGTGATTTTTAGGCTGACGTGTGACAAGATCAGGTTTGCATTTTAAAGATCATAGCAAGCATGGCCGAGTGCAGTGGCTCATACTGTAACCCCAACACTTTGAGAGGCTGACATGGGTGGATCATCTGAGGCCAGGAGTTTGAGACCAACATGTTGAAACCCAGTTTCTACTAAAAATACAAAAATTAGGTGGGTGTGGTGGTGCATGCCTGTAGTCCCAGCTACTCAGGCAGGAGAACCAGTTCAACCTGGGAGGTGAAGGTTGCAGTGAGCTGAGCTACAGTACCCCAGCCTTGGCATCAGAGCAAGACTCTGTCTCAAAAAAAAAAAAAAAAGGATCATAGCAGAGGGGCGTGGTCTGGAGGCAGACAGGCCTGGTTGTAGGGAGCAGAAGTTACCCAGCCAGGAGAGGATGGTGAGATCTGGAAGATCCAGATGAGCTTACTGAGGGGGAAGGCTATAAAAAAGAATGGTGTGAGCTTTTCTCTTTCCCATCATGGCTTTTCACATCCCTAGAACCTTCTAATTGCAGTTTCAGCTCATCCTTTCCTTGCTTTCAGGAAGGCCTGTGCCTCTTGCCTACATGAGGCCTTCCCCCACCCCATTCCAACTGCTGGGTTTTTATGTCTTGTTTTCCACTGTGTTCTTGTGTCTATCATAAATTTTAGATAGAGATGCTTACTCTCCTTCTGCCTTGTGTAACTGTCCACACTATGTGTTTCTGAAAGGCAGGAAACTGTATCTTAGATAGCACTGGCAGAACATGATAGATGTTCCACAAATGTTTACGTTTGTTGAGCACATGCATGCCCTCATTAGAGATGCAATCTAACCCAACTACTACAGCATTTTGCAAATGTTTACACTTACTGTGGCCTACAGCAAGAAACATATCGTTTTTTTTTTCAGAGGTTCTCCATGAGGAAGGAAAGAAACATATCTTACATCGCAACCATGAACATCATACATGCCACTTAAAATGGAAGCCCTTCACAAAACAGTATTTTCTTTTCTTTTTTGAGACGGAGTGTCACTCTGTCATCCAGGCTGGAGTACAAGGTCATGATCTTGGCTCACTGCAACCTCTGTTTCCCGGGTTCAAGCAATTCTCCTGTCTCAGCCTCCTGAGTAGCTGGTATTACAGGCGTGTGCCACCACACCCGGGTAATTTTTGTGTTTTTAGTAGAGACGGGGTTTCACCATGTTGGCCAGACAGGTCTTTAATGCCTGACCTTGTGATCGACCCGCCTCAGCCTCCCAAAGTGCTGGGATTACAGGTGTGTACCACTGCACCCGGCCTTCTTTTCTTTTTGAGACAGTGTCTCTCTCTGTTGCCCAAGCTCGAGAGCAGTGACACTATCTTGGTTCACTGCCACCTCTGTCTCCTGGGTTCAAGCGATTCTCCTGCCTCAGCCTCCTGAGTAGCTGGGACTACAGGCATCACCATGCCCAGCTAATTTTTGTTATTTTAGTACAGATGGGGCTTCACCACGTTGGCTAGGCTGGTCTCAAACTCCTGACCTCAAGTAATCTGCCCACCTCGGCCCCTCAAAGTGCTGGGATTATAGGCGTGAGCCATAGCGCCCAGCTAATTTTTGTATTTTCAGTAGAGATGGGGCTTCACCATATTGGTCAGGCTGGTCTTGAACTCCTGACCTCAAGTAATCTGCCTGCCTTGGCTCCTCAACGTGCTGGGATTACAGGTGTGTGTGACTATGCCTGACCTATATTTACATACATATATTTATTTATTTATTTAGAGGTGGAGTCTTGCTCTGTTGCCCAGGCTGGACTGCAGTGGCGTGATGTTGGCTCACTGCAACCTCTACCTCCTGGGTTCGAGTAATTCTCTTGTCTCAGCCTCCCAAGTAGCTGAGGCTACAGGTGCGCGCAACCACGTCTGGCTAATTTTTGTATTTTTAGTAGAGACAGGGTTTCACCACATTGGCCAGGCTAGTCTTGAACTCCTGACCTCAGGTAATCTGCCAACCTTGGCCTCCCAAAGTGCTGGGATTACAGGTGTGAGCAACCGTGCCTGGCCTATGTTTACTTTTAAATGGTCCTGACCCACTAAATTCATTTCATAATCTATTGAAAAATACTGACTAACGAATGTCTATATATTTGAATATTATTTGTTGTCTTTCCTTGGGTTTCTCTCTGGTTTAAATAACATGAACACCCTTACTCTTTCCGAAGGACTGCTTTTAAACATTTCAACAATTTGCCATGGCCTTTTTCTAGCTTCTTGCATTGTCTCCAAATTAAGACTCTAAGAAAGGCTTCGTCATTGCCAAGAGCTTGTGGATTACTTCCCAGCACCAAGACTTCCAGCTCCAGCGCCGCCCCCCCAGCTCTTGCCCTCCATCAGTCAGATGGCCTTTCCAAATGACACAACTCCACATCCGCCTGCCCTTGGGAATCTTCTATCTGCTTGGCCCCCAAGTTATTCACTCTAGGATTAGAAAAGACGGCCAGGAGCAGTGGCTCACGCCTGTAATCCCAGCACTTTGGGAGGCTGAGGTGGGAGGATCACCTGAGGTCAGGAGTTCAAGACCAGCCGGGCCAAGATGATGAAACCCCATCTCTACTAAAAATACAAAACTTAGCCAGGTGTGGTGGTGCACGTCTGTAATCCCAGCTACTTGGAAGGCTGAGGCATGAGAATCGCTTAGACCCAGGAAGCAGAGATTGCAGTGAGCTGAGACAGAGCCACTGCATTCCAGCTTGAGTGACAGAGCGAGACTGTCTCAGAAAAAAAAAAAAAAAATGGCTTCAGGAATCAGTCCCTTCTCATAAAACATTTACATTCGAGTTGTAGCTTCAGGGTCCCTGTTTGTTTCCCACCTGTCTCTCTCTCTGGACCAATCCGTGTAGAGTGTTTTGCCAAAAACAGACATATACAAGTTATTAGATTGACTTTCTTCTTTTTTTTTTTTTTTGAGAAGTAGCTAGAATTACAGGCGTGTGCCACCACACACAGCAAATTTTTGTAGTTTTTAGTAAAGACAGGGTTTTGCCATGTTGGCCAGGTTGGTCACGAACTCCTGGCTTCCCAAACTGCTGCGATTACAAGGGTGAGCCACCGCGCCTAGCCTATTAGATTGGCTCTTTATCACTGCTGAACATTTCCAGCTCTTGTTCGACTCACTTTGAATCCTGGGAGCACCACTACTATTAAATGTCTCTTGACTCTAACAAGAATTTTCCTCCAAATCGCCCAATCAACTCCGGGGCCAGGAAAGGAGACCACTGGTCGGGAGTGCGGACTGGGCATGCCTACTGACCCCGAGCATCCCCTCCTTCCGGCCGACACGCGGAAGCGGACGCCCGAGCATCCGCTGGCGCCTATACTGTCATTATAAATAATTGAGGCCAATACCCGCGGAGTGACATTCCACCCTGGCCGGCCTGACCTACAACTCCCAGCAAGCCTCGCGCGAGCCCGCGGACTCCATCTCCCGGCGGGCCTGGAAATGACCTGCCGGCCGGTCAATGGCCCGCGCTGTGTAGGTTTTTCCTTTTTTACCTGACAGCTGAGAATGTCTGGAAGCGGAGGGGCAGTAACGGCCTGCCTGGGACTGGGCCACCCCGAATCCCGACCCGAAATAAATGCACCAGCATGCTGGGGCGGGAAAACAGGAGTAGCCGGCAATGGCAGTTTCACCCTCATCCCATTGAGGGCTCCATGTTGGCTCCCGCCCCCATCCCGACAACCCCCTCGCACCTAGGCAGTGATTGGTCAAAAGACACATCAATCTCGTTGCAAGCTGTGATCGGAGGATACGTTGTCAGCGCTCCTCCTTTCGGAACTGTGATTGGAGAGAATCGCCTACCCGCCCGTCCCCTGCTCTGGGCGGAGCCGAACAGGAAGTGGGCTTGCCTTTTGCCCTGTGCGCCAGTCGGCTCGGGTGACGTCATCAGGGTGTGCGGGGTCAGGCCCTCCACCCGGAGTATCCATAGTAACGCGTCAGCCGCCGACGTCGGGCCATTTTCCTAAGGTCCCGTCGTGTCCAGGGAGTGTAGAACGCGGTCTCTGGGGTTGGAATGAACACAAAATCGACTGGGAGTTTTTTCAAAACACATACATATGCCTTGCCGCCCTCTCCTAGTCGCGTCAGAACTCCTGGGACATCTGTCACATTTGCTTGGGGAAAAACTTCCCCGGTGATTCTGACACTTGCCCTACGCCTCAGCTGTTGAGAACTACTGGTATGGAGGTCCTGTAATTTATCAAGGCGCGGCCTCAGATCTCTCTGTCTCACAGATGCCTTCATCACCCAGATCAGAAAGACTTGCCTCAGGCTCCTACTGAAGAGTTTGCATCACTCTTATTTCTTCCCTATAATTGTTTGTGTATCTGTCTTTCCACTGGGCTGCAACTTCTTGTTGGGTAGTGGCTCTGTTTTATTCATCTGTCCCCTTCCCTTCCAAATGCTTGGCAAGGAAAAGTGTCCTTTATTATAAATCGACTTAAATTGGGAGTAGTGGTAGGGAGGCTGTCAATGAGAATGAATTCAGGGTGAAACTAGGTAGGACAATGTCCCAGGATTAGTTTAGGGTTGGGCTAGGGAGCTCCAGGTGTATAGGGAGGGGACCTATTGTGACTATAGTGGAATACCATGATACTGAGTGACATTGGGTGAGTGAGGTGGGGGAGAGACTAGACAAAACTGGACATAACCCATCTTGACAGATGTCTCAGAAAGATTATAAGAATTTTCTGGCCCCTCTGCAATGTGGAATTCTATTTTGCTACCTCTAGAAAGACAGGTGTTGTTTTCATAGCTCTGCCTCCTGCTCAGGGATAAAGGCAGGCAAGACCTGAGCTACTACTACTATAATACCCCACACAGAAGGAGAAAAATCAGGCACATCTGGACCCTAGTTTTGTGGGTGATTCCATGATTGGCTTCGGTGAACAATCTGGGAAGCACGGTGTCCATGTCTCCATTTCAGGGATACGGGCCCCAACATCAGCCCTAGAAACCTTGACACCTGGTGGCCGAGTCAGCATCTCAGGAATGGGCTTTAGAAGGAAACCTCATGATTCAGGTCCTCAAGAATGGCGTTGGGCAAGCCACCAGACCGGCTGCCTGGGCCTCCTCCTTCCTGTTGAGGTGACAACAAGGAACTCATTTCAGCTCCTCCCTGGGTACTCAAATTATCCGTCCAAATCCCAGACTCACAGCTGTCCTCCTTTCTGATTCAGCTGGGATGCTTTTCAGCAGGTCCCAGAAGTTGGATCCGGACTTGAGAGAATGTCAAAGTTCAAAAGGATAAGGATGGAAACGGAATGGAACTTTCAGAGAAGCCCAATTTTCTACTTTTTTTTTTTTCTAGATAGAGTCTAGCTCTGTTGTCCAGGCTGGAGTGCAGTGGCTACTCTCAGTTCACTGCAACCTCCGCCTCCCGAGTAGCTGGGATTACAGGTGCCTGCCACTACGCCCAGCTAATTTTTGTATTTTTAGCGGAGATGGGTTTCACTGTGTTGGCCGGGCTGGTCTCAAACTCCTGACTTCCTGATCCGCCCAAAGTGCTGGGATTACAAGCGTGAGCCACCCCACATGGCCTCCCAATTTTCTACTTTAAGCTCCCCAAAACGACTTTCAAATCCAAGACAGCTGCCTTTCCTGTCTTCTCCTCTTCTTAGTTTTCCCAACTCGGCTGCAAAATCAGGCTCCCCCCTTCCCTTCCTTAGCCCCTCAGACCAATAAAACATGCAGCCTTTTCTTATTTTTTTTTAATTGAGTGTTTTCTTTAGTTTTCATAGAGATGGTGTCCCCCTAAGTTGCTCAGGCTGGTCTTGATCTCCTGGCCTCAAGTGATCCTCTCACCTGAGCCTCCCAAAGTGCTGGGATTACAGGTGTGAGCCAATGTGCCTGGCACCTTTTCTTTTACTTTTCTACTTTATTCACAAAACATTTCCCTGTTGATCACTGTAGTGTGTGTGCAGAGGGAAGCAGGGGAGGTACACTCTTAAGAAATGAAATATTTAACATCTTGGCCCTGTGATTTATTGTAGAGATGGAGCCTTCTCACTCTGTTGCCCAGGCTGTTCTCCAACTCGTGGCCTCAAGCAATCCTTTTGCCTCAGCCTCCCAAAGTGCTGAGATTGATTACAAGTGTGAGGCACCATGCCCAGCTACAATCCTTTAATAGGAATTTTTTTTAGGGGAGGTGGACGGGAATCTTTCCCAGGCGGGAGTGTAGTGGCTAGATCTAGCTCACTGTAACCTACACTGTCCCAGTGTAACCTGCACCAAGTCATCCTCCCACCTCAGCCTCCTAAGGAGCTAGGAACACAAGCACACACCACCACACCTGGCTCTAACATACTTTCGCATTTTGGTTTTGTCATTTTGGCTGCTGCTCTCTTTATCTTTCATTCATTCAAGGTCTGAAGATGGAGATAAAAGGAAATCTCCTGTCATCTCAATGTGCTCTTCAGGCCCTGACTCTTAAACTGACGCCCCTCTCAGGCCCTGAGGGATTTGGCTTCAGGTTGTCCTGGAAGGGGTGTGAGTGATCAGGCAGGTGACTGAGAGCTGGGACGCCTGAAGCCTGCCTGGGCTGAGTCACCTAGTATTGTTGTTGTCATAGCTCCTGTTGAAGTCCCAGCTCAGCCTCACAGACCTCTGTGGAAGCAGCAACAGCTCCCATCCTTCCATCCTTTCTGGAGAAGCCGTGGCCTCATGGTGAGCCGAATGGGCTGGGGGAGGAGTAGAGGGCAGCTGGGGCAGTGGGGAGACCTGGGGCCCGGATCGGTGCCCCTCCTCCCCACGCCACTGCCACCTCCTCCTCCTCCTTCCCGCCGGGGACCTGGGGGAGGGAGGATCTCCATCTTCTCTCTGTCCCCTGCCCCTCATATAAGAAGCTCTCCCTCCTCATTTTCCGCTCTCACCCCAGGGCCCCCTTGCTCAGTGCTACAGGGGACAGGGGCTTCTCAGCCATGCCACAGTGCTCTCCCCACCCCAGCCACCCCCCCAACACAGGTTCAACCTGCAATGACATCTGCCTCTGCATCCCCCTCCTGGGGATCCCACTCCACCCCACCCCTGGCCCCGGTGACTGCCCCTCCCTCACACCAGTGCCCCCAGGACTCTCCTGGGCTGCGGATAGGCCCTTTGATCCCTGAGCAGGATTATGAGCGGCTGGAGGACTGTGACCCTGAGGGGTCCCAAGACTCACCCATCCACGGGGAGGAGCAGCAACCCCTGCTTCACGTCCCTGAAGGGCTCCGGGGTATGTGTGTGGGTGTGGGTGGGAGCTGGTTGGTGGTGCCTGGGAGCTCCAGTACTTACCCCAGGCTGGGTCTCTGGCAGCGGGTTGAGAACGTGGAGAACTGATCATGTGCCAGGGGCTGACACTCTCCCCTCTGTGCCCAGGCTCCTGGCATCACATCCAGAACCTGGACAGCTTCTTCACCAAGATATCCTTTGTGCTAGGCCTGCAGAGGTGGTGTAGGAAGGTCCCCTTAGAGCTGGCACTATTCTTGGCAGGGAGACTCCGTGAGGGTGTCATGAGTAGGAGATGTGTTGGGGCTGAGGGGAGGTGTCCTCAGGAGAGGTCCCTCGTGCCTCAGGCTTGTTCCTTGACATGCGGCCACATCTACAGCTACCACCAGCGGAATGGCTTTACCTGCATCCTGCTGGAGGATGTCTTCCAGTTGGGGTGAGACCCTTAGCCCGGCCATGGAACTCGGTCCCCTGGGCCCATGTGTTCCTCCTGTCATCTGCTTCCTTAATCATGCCTGCTGCTTCCATCCCATGCTTTCCCAAGCAGCCCAGGGGCTCAGCAGGGGCAGGGTTGGGGAGGTTGACCCCAGGTGGCTCTGGGAGCCAGGACAGGAGCCCACCTGTCTGTCCCTGATCACTGCAGCATCCCAACACCCCCCCTTCCTCCTGGCAGGCAATTCATTTTCATTGTCACCTTCACAACCTTCCTCTTTCGATGTGTGGATTACAATGTTCTCTTTGCCAACCAACCAAGTAACCGTACCAGACCTGGGTCATTCCACAGCAAAGTGACCTTGTCAGATGCCATCCTACCCTCAGCCCAGTGTGCTGAGAGGTGAGTGACAACGTGGTGGGGTCCTAGGGGTGAAGCATAGGAAGTGGGTAGAGGAGCAGACAGGAGCCCCACTTTGTCCTGTGGTCTAGAGCAACAGTTCTCAAAGGTTTTGGTCTCAGGACCAAAAATACACTTAATACACTTTAAGTGTATTAAGTTGTACTTAAAGTGTATTAAGTGTATCTTTTTTTTTTTTTTTTTGAGACAGAGTTTCACTCTTGTTGCCCAGGCTGGAGTACAATGGTAAGGTCTGGGCTCGCTACAACCTCTACCTCCCGGATTCAAGCGATTCTCCTGCCTCAGCCACCCCAGTAGCTGGAATTACAGGCATGCACCACCAAGCCTGGCTAATTTTTGTATTTTTAGTAGAGATGGGGTTTCACCATGTTGGCCAGGTTCATCTGGAACTCCTGGCCTCAGATGATCCACCCACCTCGGCCTCCCAAAGTGTTGGGATTACAGGCATGAGCCACTGCACTGGGCCTATTAAGTGTATCTTAATTAAAGTGTATTAAGTGTATCTTAGTACACTTAAAATTGGTTGAGAACCCTAAAGAGCTTTCGTTTGTGAGAGTCTTATCTATCTACATTTACCTTATACAAAATTAAAATTAGGATGGGCGCAGTGGTTCATGCCTGTAATCCCAGCACTTTGGGAGGCCAAGGCTGGCAGATTGCTTGACCCAGGAGTTCCAGACTAGCCTGGGCAACATGGAAAAAACACATATCTACTAAAAATACAAAAAAATTAGCCAGGCGTGGTAGCGTGTGCCTGTAGTTCCACCTACCTGGGAGTCTGAGGTAGGAGAATTACCTGAGCCTAAGAGGTTAAGGCTGCAGTGAGCTGAGATCACACCACTGCACTGCGGCCTGGGTAACAGCATGAGACCCTGTCTCAAACAAACAAAGAAAACAAAACAAAAGAAACTAAAACTAGGCTGGGCACAGTGGTTCACACCTGTAATCCCAGCACTTGGGGAGGCTGAGGGGCAGGAGGACTGCTTGAAGCCAGGAGTTTGAGACCAGCCTGAGCAACAGAACGAGACCACATCTCTATAAAAAATAAAAATTGACTGGGCACGGTAGCTCGAGCCTGTAATCCTAGCACTTTGGGAGGCTGAGGCAGATGGATTGCCTGAGCTCAGAAGTTTTGAGACCAGCCTGGGCAACACGGTGAAACCTCATCTCTACTAAAATACAAGAAATTAGCCTGGCATAGCGGTGTGCACCTGCAGTCTCAGCTACTCAGGAGGCTGAGGCAGGAGAATTGCTAGAACCCAGGAGGTGGAGGTTGCAGTGAGCCAGGATTGTGCCATTGCACTTCAGCCTGGGTGACAGAGCGAGACTCCAGAAGAAAAAAAAAAAAGCTGGGCTTGGTGGCATGTACCTGTAGTCCTAACTACCCAGGAGGCTGAGGCAGTGACTGTCTCTGATCACTGCAGCATCCCCACACCCTCCTCCCTCCTGGCAGATGATGCATTTTCATCGTTACCTTCACAGCCTTCCTCCTTCAATGGGTGGATTGCAATGTGCTCTTTGCCAACCAATCAATAACTGTACCAGACCTTTGGCAGGGAGACAGGAGCCCTGATTCCACTGCTGCACTATAGCCTGGGTAACGGAGAGAGACCTTGTCTCAATAAAAAGGAAAAAGAAATGATAGCTGAGAACAACTTTAAAATATGAGTGTGTGAGCACATGTTTCATCAGCTACCAGTGTGATGTGACATGTCCACATGTCCTGTAGCCTCTGGAAAACACCAGGCTCATGAGAGAATGAGAATGAAACATCAGAAAGCATTAGTATTATTTGAAAAGAGTTTGACTTTGCACACTTGTGAGGCCACTTCAGCCCCCCCAGCCCCCACCTCAGGCCTGACTTTGAGAGCTGCTGGTGTAGTTGGATCCCCTCCTCCTGATGGTTTTCCCTCGCCCCGGAAGTCTGGTCCCTCTCTCTCTCCAGTGCCTACCTTTCTTTCTCCCCCACTGCCCACCCAACCCCATGCAGGATCCGCTCCAGCCCCCTGCTCGTCTTCCTTCTGGTCCTGGCTGCGAGCTTCTGGTTGGTGCAGCTGCTTCGCTCACTCTGCAACCTCTTCAGCTACTGGGACATCCAGGTGTTTTACAGGGAGGCCCTGCATATTGCCCCGGTGAGCTGGGTGGCTGTATCTGTGTGGAGGGTGCTGTGAGAGGATGGGTAGAGGAGGAGGAGGAAGTGGGACTGTACAGATAATAGAGCCAGTTGGAAAGAGGGCAGAAAGAGCGAGGCCTTACTGACACCTGCCTTAGGCCCAGAATAATGTTGAGAGGGCGCTACTGCCACTTAGAGAGCATGGCTCCTACCCTAAGGGAGTGTATTTAGGTGGCTCATATAAGATGACATGGCTGGCACGGTGGCTCACGAATGTAATCCCCGCACTTTGGGAGGCCTAGTCAGGCAGATCATGAGGTCAAGAGATTGAGACCATCTTGGCCCACATGGTGAAACCCCGTCTTTACTAAAAATACAAAAATTAGCCAGGCATGGTGGCTCGTGCCTGTAGTCCCAGCTACTTGGGAGGCTGAGGCTTCTTTCCCTCCTCCCTGTTTCTTCCAGGGGAAGGGAAGGGGAGACACTGGGATGGACTGGAGAGGCTGGCCTGGGGGACTTGACTAACGTGGCCTGGGGAAGCTGAGTGAAACTGGGCTGAAATGAGGTTTGCAGCCTCCAAACGAGATCTGACAGTGCCACACCCCAGACACAGACGTAGCTAGGGTCTTGGGAAGGCTTCTGGTGACAGAGCAGAAGATGGCCTGGAGCGGGGTGGGGCTGGGGGTGTAAAGCGTGCCCAGGCAGACGGTGGGAAGGATTTTGTTCCAGAGTTTGTGGGTGCACTGGAAACGGGAAGGTGAGAGTCTCACACAAACTGCTGGCCATTCTGGTTTTTGTTTTGTTTTGTTTTGTTTTGTTTTGAGACAGGGTCTAGGTCTGTCACCCAGGCTGGAGTGCAGTGCTGTGATCTCAGCTTACTGCAGCCTCCGCCCTCAGTAGCTGGGACTACAGGCGCACACCACCACGCCCTGCTATTTTTTGTATTTTTAGTAGAGACAGTGTCTCGCTATGTTGCCCATGCTGGTCTCCAGCTCCAAAGTTTAGGCGATCTGCCCCCCTAAATCTCCCAAAGTGCTGGGATTACAGGCGTGAGCCACCACCCTCTGTCAGCTATTCTGTTTTGTGTGTACAACTGAGAGGGCCTCAGGCTCTTCGGGAGCTGAGGAGCCAAGTCCAACGTCTAAAGCCATCATCGGGAAGCACATGACTACTGGCAACATGAATGGCAGGGCCGATGAGGAACAGGGCAGTTTAGAAGAGGATGAAGGAAGTAGGACGTGCCCTTGTTAGTGCCGGGGTTAAGGGAGGGCAGAACGGGAAAGGGGGGGGGGGGGGACGATGTGGGGTGTAACTTAGCCATGGTGAGTTTGGGGCCGCAGACTCAGTTTGCCGGTTTTCAGGCCGTGCACTAGGAGATGTGGAGCTTGAGCATCACTGTGGAGAAGAATGGGGGTTGCTGGCTCTCACCAGTTCCCCTTTCAGGAGGAGCTGAACTCGGTTCCCTGGGCAGAGGTGCAGTCCCGTCTCCTGGCGCTGCAGAGGAGCGGGGGCCTGTGCGTGCAGCCGCGGCCCCTGACTGAGCTGGACGTCCACCACCGCATCCTGCGCTACACCAACTACCAGGTGGCGCTGGCCAACAAGGGCCTGCTGCCGGCCCGCTGCCCACTGCCCTGGGGAGGCAGTGCCACTTTCCTCAGCCGCGGCCTGGCGCTAAATGTCGACCTGCTGCTTTTCCGCGGTCCCTTCTCGCTCTTCCGCGGGGGCTGGGAGCTGCCGCACGCCTACAAACGCAGCGACCAGCGGGACGCCCTGGCGGCACGCTGGGGGCGCACAGTGCTGCTGCTCGCCGCCCTGAACCTGGCGCTGAGCCCGTTGGTGCTGGCCTGGCAGGTGCTGCATGCCTTCTATAGCCACGTGGAGCTGCTGCGGCGTGAGCCCGGGGTTCTTGGGGTGCGCCGCTGGTCCCGCCTGGCACGCTTGCAACTGCGCCATTTCAATGAGCTGCCCCACGAGCTGCGCGCGCGCCTGGCCCGCGCCTACCGCCCCGCCGCCGCCTTCCTGCGCACCGCTGCGCCCCCCGCACCTCTGCGCGCGCTGCTGGCCCGCCAGCTAGTCTTCTTCGCGGGCGCGCTCTTCGCCGCGCTGCTTGTGCTCACCGTCTATGACGAGGACGTGCTAGCCGTGGAGCACGTGCTCACCGCCATGACTGCGCTCGGGGTCACCGCCACCGTGGCCAGGTGCGACAGCAGATGCCCCGGGTGGTGGTGTGTGACGGTTTCTCTGATCTGGTGCCATGTGAGGTTCCCCCCCAATCCTTACCTCTCCCACCGCCGGGGCCCTGAAACCCAGCATCCCACCGCGCGTCTACCTAACCTCAGGCCCCTTCTCCTCACGCATCCCGCCCTTCAGGTCTTTCATTCCCGAAGAGCAGTGCCAGGGTCGTGCGCCGCAGCTCCTGCTGCAGACGGCCCTGGCCCACATGCACTACCTCCCAGAGGAGCCCTGCCCCGGCGGCAGGGACCGCGCGTACCGGCAGATGGCGCAGCTGCTGCAGTACCGAGCGGTGAGGGGCCGCGCGGCGGCGGGCTGCGGAGGAAGTTGGGTCTGTCTGCGCCGTGGGTCTGTCTGGGAGAGGACACGAGGCAAAAGGGCTAACCCAGGAGTCTAGGGAGTGACTGGGCGGGAGGCTTCTTGCCCTGGCGAGGGTCGCTGGGGGCTGCTTGGTCCTGATATCGCGGGGGGGCCCTCAGCGACCCTTGCTGAGCCTCACTGCTGCGTCCCCAGGTCTCCCTCCTGGAGGAGCTCCTGTCCCCACTCCTCACCCCGCTGTTTCTGCTTTTCTGGTTCCGCCCTCGTGCCCTGGAGATTATCGACTTTTTTCATCACTTCACTGTGGATGTGGCTGGGGTTGGGGACATCTGTTCCTTTGCCCTCATGGATGTGAAGCGCCATGGCCACCCTCAGGTCAGAGCCGTGTCCTGGCCCTGTGGGGTTGGGCTGAGTGGGATTTCACTTGCCTCTTGGGAGCAGACCTGGGTTCCAGCCCTGGCCCCATTGCTTGCCACCTGTGCCCCTAAGCGAGTCACTTCCCTTCCCTATGCCCTCATCTGCCAGATGGTGAGAATGGCAATGTGCCCTCCAGAGCACAGCCTTGGCCAGGCTTGTGATGACACAGATAATGTCTGTGGAGCCCATAATGGAGCTGCTGGCATATAGTAAAATCAGGAAATGGGAGCAAAGAATCCCCTGGGGGCCAAGGAATGGGCTTGGCCCATAGGTGGGGCCAGGCCAAGGACTGGTGGCTGGACCAAAGCTGTCAAGACCACCCTGGGCAAAGCACGGAGGCTCGGCCCTATCCCAGAGCTGGGTCTAGACTCCGGTTCTGCTCTGATGCTGTGGTTTTGGTGATGGCAAACAAGTCCCCATCATGCTCTCTGTTTCCCTCATATGGAAAATGGGGCTGTATTTCCCGTCCCACCTAACCCCATAAGCTGGATGTCCTTAGCACCTGAAAGACTGTTCTTGCTCGCAGTGGCTCTCGGCGGGACAGACGGAGGCCTCGCTGTCTCAGCGTGCGGAGGACGGGAAGACTGAGCTTTCTTTGATGCGGTTCTCCCTGGCGCATCCTCTCTGGCAACCCCCAGGGCACAGCTCCAAGTTTCTTGGGCACCTCCGGGGCCGGGTACAACAAGATGCAGCTGCCTGGGGTGCCACCTCGGCTCGCAGCCCTCCCACCCCAGGGGTGCTCAGCAATTGCACCTCACCCTTGGTGAGTCCCAAGCCTGGCCTCCCCTTCTGCCCTCACCCCCCAACTCCTCCCCAAGCCCTTCCCCTCTAGCCTCACCTTGGGTGGTAACCTGTCTCGCCGGCCCTGCCCCCAGCCTGCTCTCCTGCCTTCTTTAGGCCTCCCCTTCCTCCCACTCCCTTTCTGTCCTCTCTTCTGACTCCTTCTTTGGCTTTCCCTCCCCTCTTGGGCCCAGCCTGAGGCCTTCCTGGCCAACCTCTTGGTGCACCCTCTCCTGCCCCCGAGGGACCTGAGCCCGACAGCCTCCTGTCCAGCTGCAGCCACAGCCAGCCTCCTTGCCTCCATTTCCCGAATTGCCCAGGACCCCAGGTGAGGAGTGGAGGCTGAGATGCAGGGGTGTGGGGGGTGGGGCTGATCCTCTAGGAGGGGGGAGCTGGGGCACTGTGGGGGGATTCGGAAGGGAAGCCCTCTAGGCTGTGGCAGGAGGAAGATATGTCTTTTGACCTGCTTCTTGCTGTGTTCCAGCTGTGTGTCCCCAGGAGGCACTGGGGGCCAGAAGCTGACCCAACTCCCAGAACTTGCTTCTGCTGAGATGAGTCTCCATGCCATCTACCTGCACCAGGTGAGCAGAGGGTGCTGGAAGGAGAAATGTGGGAAGCAAGCAGGTGAACAACATGGAAACTGAGGCAGGGGTGGAGTCTGAGGGACGGCCTAGCACAGCCACAGGAGGAAGCTGAAAAGCCTCTGCCCGGGGGCCCTGCCTTCCTTGGGGCGGCCCTCATTCCTCCTTTCCATGCAGCTTCACCAGCAGCAGCAGCAGGAGCCGTGGGCCGAGGCTGTGGCCTCCGACCTGTCCAGGCCCTGTTCCAGCCCCTCACAGCCACCCTCGCCTGACGAGGAGAAGCCATCCTGGTCAAGTGATGGTGAGGAGGGTGGGGCCTGCAGGCGGCAGAGCCTGGTGGACACTGGGCATCCTGGCACTGCCCAGCTGATGGCCTTTGTCACCAGGCTCCAGTCCTGCCTCTAGCCCGAGACAACAGTGGGGAACCCAGAGGGCCCGGAATCTGTTCCCCAGAGGGTTTCAGGTGACCACAGACACCCAGAAGGAGCCTGGCCAGGCCTCTTGCACTGACTGAGAGGACTCCTCAGGGTCAGTATGGCCTCCTGTGTGGGGAGGGAGAAAGGTATGCGTAGGCAATTGGTTTGGAGTCAGACTCGAATGGATGGGAGCAGTGGTGGGAATTTGGGGTGATGGGGGGGTGGTCATCTCTGGAACCTAGACCCCTAGACTGCTTGCCAAGAGCCTTCTCGTCCCACAGGTGCCTTGGCTTCCACAGCCACAAGAGATTGGAGGGTGGAGTAGAAGAATAATGGAGCCATCACTAGAGGCCCCGTAGATAACAGGCCCAGGTGCTTTAGTGGGGCAGGACCTGGGAGTCAGTGAGGAACTCGCCCCAGAACAGAGACAAGGTAGGAGAGGAGATGCTGATGGCAACTGGAAGCAAGTCTTAGAGATGGTCCCCATCCGGAGGGGAGGAGGGGACACACCCGCAAGTGCAGTGTGTCCTGGAGCAGCTGCCTGGGAAGAAGGCCTTGAGTGTCCTCAAGGTGGGGGACAGAGGTCAAGGATTAGCCTGAGCTAAATGGAAGGGCAGCAGTGAGGCAGGTGGGCTTGAAGGCCGTGGATTCGTCATGCTGGTGGCCACCGGCGGCACTGTCAGGTTCCTGGGGGCTTGCAGGGGATGGGGACTTGGGAGTGCTGACGTTTTGGACTTCAGCGTGGGTGTGGTGTCTGAGGGAGTGGGTTGGCTCCCTCTGCTGTATGAAATAAGCAGTAAAGCTCGCTCATGGCTGTTGCACATCTCTGTGACTCTTGCTTCTGGAAGCTGAGTGCTGCACCTGCCTTCTGCATCACAAGCCTGATGTGATGCATCACAAACCTGCACGGGAGAGCTGCCCAGACTGGCTGGAAACCATGTTTTAGAGTGCAGGACTCCCTGTCAAAAGAATAACCCCTTTCCCTCCTCCCCCTACACAACTGCACAGGTTAAAACAGAAATCTTGTCATTTTATAATTGTAATCCACATGGGCTGGGTTAGGCGCTTTAGTAGTTGTCATAACATCTGGCACAGTCTCTTAAATCTTCAATAATAAATACTTGATTTAGAGATTAGGCTTTACAGGTAAGATACTCCTGAGAAAGGTAAGGGGAATCTAACATTCGCCTAAGAAACAGGAAGTGGGTAGCAGTAGGCCCTGGATACCGCTGCTGGGAGGGACCTTCCAGATTTAGGCGGACCCGGGTCCGACGCAGCAGGCCTAGAGAGGGAAAGAGGCGTTTTTGCGCCTTCCTGGTGGAATAATGCTGAATCCTTGCAGCCTCTGGACAGATGTGGGAAGGCACCACTTTAAGACAGGAGGAGCGGGGCTGGTCCTGGTCGGGCGGACCTGAGTGCCGCGGCCGCTCTCCAGGAACTGGAAGGGAAAGCCAGGCGGCTCTCAGGGGCCATTGGTGTCTGAGGCGGGCGGGTCGAACGCCCAGGGCACTGCGCCCCGCAACTGCCTCTCCTGCAAGGAAAAACTCTGGGTGCGTATGCGGCTTGTCACCTCCTGGGTGCGCAGCGTGAGCCCAAAAATGTCTTCGTGGTAGCGTTGCTGATCCTGTCGGGAAAGTGCGCAGTGGATGAGAACCCCAGTCCAAGACCTGAGCGGGGACCCCGCACGCCCTGGGCCTGGTCCCCGCCCTGGCCCGCCCCTCCGCACCCGCAGCACGCCGATGACGTCGCCGGCCTCGTCCAGCTCCAAGTCGCCCTCCGTCGCCAGGATGCGCTGCACGGTCTGCAGGACGTTGGTTGCCATGGTGACATCGCCGCAGACAAACATGTGGCCCCGTTCGAGGCACAGCACGCGGTGCACCTCCGCAGCCAGCTCCGTCCTTAGGATGTCCTGCACGTAGGTCTGCAGGGCGGCGGGGTTAGGACGGGTCCTGGTGGGGTGGGCGCTGGGGCGCAGCCTGGGGCGGCTGGCTGGCCCTGGGTGTGAAAGACTCCGGAGCCCACCAGGTGGGGCCTGCGTGCCCTGGGGCGGTATCTAGAGGTGCAGCGCCGAAGGGGAGGGGCTGGGGAGGGGCGGACCTAGAGGGGCCGGGACATGAGGGCGGGCTGGAGTGCGTGTTGGTGGCTGAGTGGTCGTGGGAAGTCGTGGGAAGTCGTGGGAAGCCGCGGGAGGGCTCTGGTCGGTGCGCCCAGCTGGAGTGCACGAGTCCTCCCCTTTTTCCCTATTTTCAGGTTACCATTGCGCCCTCAGGGTCTCACACCTTGGGATTGTTGGGTTCCCGGGAGAAGGCAGTGAGGACTCGGCCAAACGCCCCGCGCTGCTGGGCGTCCTGCACCTCGTCGCGGTAGAGATGGTCAAGTTGGGAGCATCGGCAGCCGAACACCAAAGTCATGGGGGCGGGCTGCAGCCCTGCAAGCAACAGTGGCTTGGGAAGACCCTTCTCCCAGGGCACAGGGCCAGCGGGGCCTCCCCACTGGCCACCATTACCCAGCCTGGCAGCCCAGCGTTTTGGGCTGAAGCCACCATTACTTTGGCTGTTTCATCTCTAAGAGAGTGCAGAATGTTTTCACTGAGACCCTGCACATGCCTGATTTACAGAAGGAAGGGAAGCACAGGTGGAGTGGTGATTTCCTTCACGTAGGTGGCCCCTGGTGGAGTTGCGCTAGAACGTGTGGCTTAGGACTCAGAAGTCTCTGCCCTTTGCGTTGTTTGACATAGCAGTCCTCTTCCTTGCTCCTACTCCATGTTCTCCCACACTTTTAACTCTCCTCAGTCACAGCCCTCTTCTTTTGATTGACAGACTACCCTGGGCACTCCATGCTCAATCTGAACACCTTGGAGTATCCTTAGGTTTTGGACGGACTCCAGTCAGCTCTGGCACAGTCCAGCATCCACCTCGGGCAGTTCTTCTTTGAGTCTTAGCCCTATCCCTTCCAAACTTCGATTTTCCTTTGTCCATAATCCAGTCAACACCTATGATGTGCCAGGCACCAGGCAGCCAGACACACAGGGCCCAGCCCTTTCCTCAGTACCTGCCCTCCCTTTGATCTCATGAGCATCTTTTCAGCTTTGTGGCCTCCATTTCCTGCCTTCCAGCCCCACCCCTCCAAGCAGTCCTCTAGTCCCCAGCCTCACCTTTGCTCTCAATGTCGTGCAGCCGCTCCTGCCAGAATCCCCGGAAGGGGGCAATGCCAGTGCCTGGGCCCACCAGGATGCAGGGCAGGCTGGGATCGGGTGGCAGCCGGAAGGAGGGAGCCCTAGCAGAGAGATACTCCATCAGGTCCCCTTTGCCTTCCCTGCTGCCCTGTTCTCACCATGCAGGGCGGGTGGAGCGAGAAAAACCCAAGCTCTGCTGATAAATGAGTTGATATTTGTGAAGTCCTTAAAGCAGTGTTTGGCTCATAGTAAGCATGATGGGTTTACTAAAAAAAACTCTGGGCTCATGTCTGTAATCCCAGCACTTTGGGAGGCTGAGGTGGGAGGATTGCTTGAGCCTGGGAGTTTGAGAGCAGCCTGGGCAACATGAAGAGACTTCCCATCTCAAAAAAAAAGAACTCTGCTTGTTGAAACTCCTTGGATCTGCAGTTTCTGGAGATTGTGCCAAAGGAAATATAGTTCATTTTGGCTTGAAGAATCCTTAGGTGACTCAGGGGATTTAGAAAATGTGGGGAGAGTGAAAGACATACCTTCAGTTCATTATGGGTTCACTGAGTGTGTTTATTTTAAATGCCCTTAATAGTGGTATTTAGTTTATGTTCAGTGGATCGGTACAGCTTATCTGTAATTTAGCCACCTGGGTGGATTGGAGTCACCAGGCCCAGCTGATGTCTGCCTAGGAACTATTCTCAGTCCTACCAGGACTCCTGGTTCCTGGCTTTGAGAGGGAGCAAGACTTCTGGACACAGCATGAAGGAAGGATATTTTAAAATCCTTCAACTTCGGGCTGGGTGTGGTGGCTCACACCTGTAATTCCAGCACTTTGGGAGGCGGAGGCAGGTGGATCATGAGGTCAGGAGTTTGAGACCAGCCTGGCCATCATGGTGAAACCCTATCTCTACTAGAAATACAAAATTAGCCAGGAGTGGTGGTGTACTCCTGTAATACCTGCTACTCGGTAGGCTCAGGTGGGAGAATTGTTTGAATCTGGGAGGTGGAGGTTGCAGTGAGCCGAGATTGTGCCATTGCACTCCAACCTGGCTGACAAGAGACCTTGTCTCAAAAAAAAAAAAAAAAAAAAAAAAAATTTAGCTGGTGCCTAAATTAGCTGATGCGTGTAATCCCATCTACTCGGGAGGCTGAGACAGGAGAATCTCTCGAATCCAGGAGGCGGAGGTTGCAGTGAGGTGAGATCATGCCACTACACTCCAGCCTAGGAGACAGAGCAAGACTCCGTGTCCGGAAAAAGAATCCTTCACTTCTTTGAGCCCTCGGTGACACCAAGGCCAAGGGTAGTCTTTACCCTACCTAGCAGTTCTCCCTGGAGTGAGTGAGGATATAGTGACTGTAGTTCCCAGGTGCCATGTGGCCCCACATCAGACGGCCCAGGGACAGAGAGAGGAACACAGAAGCTGCACTTTCAAAAAGCCACAGAGCCAGCTGGTTTGATCCAGCTCTGGCTCTGTGAGCTGCAGATTCAGGGCAAAACTCTGAGTCTAAATGAGGGAGAGAGCCAAAGCCAGAGTTCTGAAGTGACCTAGCGACACCATGTGCTTGACATGTTACAGAGCTCCCTCCTGTTTCCAGTGACACTCCTCACTCCTCACCAAAGCTGTCACCCTGGCCCTGGGCAGCTCCCCACTGACTCCTCCATCTCACTTACCCCCGGATGAAGCAGGGCACAGGGTCTCCAGGCTTGAGTTGGCTTAGCCACGTGGAGCAGACTCCATAATGCAGGGGGCCCAGCCCATCTAGGGGATGGGGAGGAGAGGCCGGTGAGGGGCCGGAGAGAGGCCTTTCCCACCCCCGCTGTGGCCAGGCCTGCTCCTGCTGGTTGCCTCACCCTGGGTCCTGTATGCCAGCACAGCTACAGTGAGGTGGACCTCTCCTGGGTGGGTGCTGGGTGCTGAGCTGACTGAGTAGTACCGGGGCTGCAGCAGAGGCAGCTGGGTGAGGAGCAGTGGGGCAGGCAGTGCCACCGACGGGAACTGCTCCAGCACCTCCAGCAGCGTGGGGCAGCGGAACCACTTCCACTCCTCGTAGCGCCGGGGATCCTGGCAGGGCAGGATGCAGTGGGTTAGGGGCCCCATAGCCCTTCCTAGCGACCTCCCTTCTTCAGTCCTCCCCTGATGAGCCTCCTTAGGGGTTCTCCCTCCTCAGTTCAGGCCAACAGAGCTTTCTTTAAGACCTAGAGAATCCAGCCGTGAATTCCTCCCTGGGGATCTGGGTCTTAAAGCACCAGTGCACGTCAGTCAGGAGAAGAAAGTCCAGGGAGGACCTTGCATGGGGGTTTCCTGCCACTGGGGCCCCCACCCAGCTCATCCCATCTCTCTAGCCCCTGTGCCTCATTAGGGGGGCCCCCAACCTGGCTGAGGGCCTCCAGCTCCTGCTGTTCCCTGGGCTCTTCTGCCAGGGTGCTGAGCAGCCGCAAGAGCTGAGGACTGGGTGGGGAGGTGATGTCCAGGAAGAAGGTGAGAGCCTGGCGCAGTGTGCACGGGGGCAGCCGGGGATCCCGCACCCAGCCGGGGGGAGGGCCGCCTGCGGATGGTGCACAGGGAGCTGTGAGGACAGGGCCTAGCAGAACTGCAGTGCCTGGGCTGATGTTTGCATTTTGGGAACTGTTAGGAGCCTGCCCTTGAGCTGCTGGATGGGCCTGTCTGGGCAGCCTCAGCGTGTTGTTTGGGGGCCCCTGGCTGGACTGGGTTGGTTTGGGATCCTCTGCCTCTGGCCCCACCCACCCTTATTTTAAATAAAGCCCAGGCACTGATGTGGCAGCAAATAGCCCCAGTGCCAGCTCCAGGGCAAGCTAGATTGCCAGGGGAGCCTTGGGGAGGAGTCGGGAGGGAAGGGACAGCTTTCTGGTGGGGGTGCATTTGAGGGTGTGAGGATGGTCCAGCAACAAGGCCAGCCTGGCATCGGGCAGCACAGCCAGCTCTGACCCCAGCTGCTGAGCTGTGGAGGAGGTGGCCATGCCCTGGATCCTGAGCTCCAGGAGGCCTGGGGCTGGGGGTGGGGCTGGGCATGGGGTTGGTGTGTCCTGTCGCGTCCCAGGCTGCCCCTCACCAGGGCTGCCCTTCTCCAGCTGCTCTACGGCCACGGGCTCAGTGGGTGCTGGCGGGTCCTCCACGCGGCTCAGCAATGCCTCCACAAGGCCAGGCCGGTTGGGTGGGCAGACGCCTATGTGGTCCCCTGGCTGGTATTGCAGCCCCTCCTGGCCTCCGGTGTCCAGGCGCACCAGGATGGTGGCCCGCCTGGGGGTGGGAGAGGGGCACTTATGGGGAGTCAGGGAGGGGTGGGGGTGGG
>PVKP010033113.1:0-25289 GCA_004027715.1 Plecturocebus donacophilus | reverse complement strand
GGGGGGTGGGGAGTTGGGGAGAGATAGCATGGGGAGAAATGCCAGATATAGGTGAAGGGGAGGAAGGCAACAAATCACACTGCCATGTGTGTACCTATGCAACAATATTGCATGTTCTTCACATGTACCCCAAAACCTAAAATGTAATAAAAAATAAAATTAAAAAAAACCAAACAAACAAAAAAAAACAAAAAGAATTCTGCCTCCCAAACTGAGTCTCCGTTTTCATAACCACAACCTCACTTACCCCACTGCCTCAAGCCACTCACATCTCTGTCTTAGTTTTACTGACAAACTTTTGAAAGAAGCCACTCCCTCCCACTCATGAAGCCCCAAGTATCTTCTTTTAGGACCTTCCCCTTGTCAAGTCCCTTTTCATCTCAGGGCCTTCTCCCCTACCACATCTTCCTGTTCCCTTGATTCCTCCACCCTCTTTCACCTGATTAGTTAGCTCCTACTTGGTCTCAGTTTCAATGTCACTTCTTTAAGGAAGACTTTTCTGATCCCCAGACTAACGTATCATGATGTAAATCTTTTAGTAATTATGGATTTAATGCCTGTTTCATCTATTAAGAAAGAAAGAAACATCTCCATCTTGTACCCTGTTGTATCTCTAGTACTTACTTAGTTCAGTGCCCAGAATGTAGTAGGTGTTCGGTAGATACTCAGTAGACCGGCCATATCTGTGGGGAATATGTTCCAAAATCCCCAGGGGATGCCTGAAACCAGAGATAGTACTGAACCCTACAAACACTATGTTTATTCCTATAACTACATACCTATGACAAAGTTTAATTTATACAAAATGTACAGAAAGATATTAACAACAATACCTAATAATAAAATAAAATGATCATAACAATATAATGTAATAAAAGTTATGTGAATGTGTTTTAGCTCTCTCAATATACATATCTTATTGTACTGCTCTTCCCCTTCTTGCAATGATGTGAAATGGCACATGCCTACGTGATGACACCACGTAGGGAAACAATGTAGGCTTCGTGACATAACATTGAGCTACTCTTGGCCTTCTCGCCATATGTCAGAAGGAGGATCATCTGCTTTTCATGATCCTGGATCATCAACCAAAAGGATGCCAATGATTAGATGTCAGGAGCAGGTGATGTTGATAGTTGGGGATCCCCAGTAGTCGAAGGTTTTGTTTTTTGGTTTTTGAGTTTTTTTTGCCAAAAGGTTCTTGAAAAGCATTGTAATCAAAAGTTATTGTCTCTTTTTAATTCATCAAAATGTTGTTGCAGAGGTTGTAATCCTTTGGTGATTGTATAGGTGACTTTAATGCTGCATGCCATCTGAGAATAATATTCTATAATTTGTCTTCTTTGATGTCTGTGCAATTTGAAGCCTTGCAGCGTGTTTCAGTAAGGTTCACACTGCTGGTTCGGCTTCAGCTTCTTCTTCATCTTCCTCTTCCTCTGCAATGACTCAACAGGTTCTTCCAATTCCTCATTTGCTAACACTTATCTATGGCCTTCAATATGTTCTTTTACTTCATCAAGCATATCAGCAAACCTTTATCCGCCAATTTGTCTTGCTGAGTGAATGATTTTCCTAAGTTTTCCATTGATCCCCAGAAGCCTTTATAGTCATTGACAACTTCACTCCATAAGTCCCTCCACCAGGCATTTATAGTTTCTGGTTTTAATTCCTCCGTTGCAGTGCTGATGTGAGTTGCTGTGTCAGCAACAGTGAATGATTTCCAGCATTGTATTATGATGCAGATTAGGGCCTGCATCAATTGCTGATCGAATGTGATCAAATACCAGGTGGGTGTATGTGGCCCTGACAAACCAAATGATGTTCTGGTCAAGGAACTGAAGAAGTGAGGTTGCATTTGGAGGTTGAAATACAGCCTCAACATTTTCATTTTCATAGTAAATGGATTCAGGGTAGCAGGTACATTGTCTATGCTTTAAAGAACTTTAAATTCCAACACTTCCTCCTCCAGGTATTTTTCCACTTCTAGGATAAAGCATTGATGAAGCTTTCTGCAAGCAGGATAACTGTCACTGAAGTTCTCTGATTATGCTGCCAAACACGGGCAAATATTTTTTATTTTGTTTTTGAGAGTGTGTGGGGTTTTGCTCCATACACTATGCCTGGCTTTCTCATATGCCCTGCCGTGTAGCCACAAAGCACCAGAGGTAATCTGTCCTTCCACATTCTGCACCCTGGTGCCTCCTTTGCACTATTAAAACTGTAGACTCTACTGTGCATCTTCTTCCAGAAGAGTCTGGTTTCATCACAAATAAAGACTCACTTTGTATAGTATCCTTTTTCCTAACCAACTGGTTCAACTCTGACAGAAACAGAGAAGCTACTCCTTCAATGACAGACACGGACTCTCCCATAACTTTTATATTTTTCAGTCCAAACCTATTCCTGAACATGTATAACTATCCCTAACTTGCAGATGCCTTGATGTTACTCATTTTAGGGGCTCCCTTGCTGAAGTCCTCATATGGGTTCAATGCTTTCTGGCACAACACATTGCTGTCAATCAGAATTTTTCTTCTTGTCTTTCACCCACAAACTGAATGCCTTTTCCATCTTCACTAAGTACTTATCACAAACACTATGGCCATAACTTTTGCAATTTGAGGTGTGATGGCAAAACCAGCAAAAATTTCCTTTTCCTTCACAATTTCAAGGATAGAAGATTTGTTCTTACCATAGACCTTAGCAACCTCAACATATAATTTTTTTTCATTCTTGCTAGGTCAAAAACTTTTACCTTTTTACTTAAAGAAAGAACTTTAGGCTTCTCTTCAGCATACCCGAATTGCCAGCATCACTCCTCTTGCACACTGGGGCCAGTTATGAAATCAAATAAGGGTGACTTGAACTCACATGCTGTAGCACCATGACAGTTTCTGTGATAATGAGATAGCTTCTAAGTGACTACCAGGTGGCGTGGAGAGGCTGGACAAAGAGATGATTCACATCCCAGGCACAATGGAGGTGGATGGCATGAGATTTTATTACACTACTCAGAACAGGGTGCAATTTAAAACTTATGAATTGTTTATTTCTAGAACTTGTCTTCTAGTATTGCACCTTAGTTGACTATAGGTAACTGAAATCATGGAAAACAAAACCACTGTTTAGAGAGGGCTGCTGTATGTTGAATGAATTTATAAGTTAACAAATCATAGGCAACGTTTCTGAACCTTCCACCCATGCCTCTATGTGGTAACTTCTGAGGCTACTACCCTATTGAATCTTCTCTCTTCAAGGATGTCATCAAGGTCTTCCTACTGTAACATCCAGTAATCTCTCTTGGTCTCTCACCCTCTCTCACCTGTCTCCAGCTTCTAGCTGACTACTCCCTTGAGCAAATGCTGCTCCCCTTGACTTTGAAGCCCTAAGCTCTTCTGATTTTCTTCCTCATTCTGATCATTCTCTTTGTGCTGTTTTCTAAGAATATCTTCCTGTTTTGGAATTTCTCCTTCGCTTCTGTCCAGAGGAGTCTAAAACCCATACCCTGGTCCTGGGCTCTCTTTCTAACCAGACTCACATTTCTAGCTGGTAGTTAAATGTTTTCACCAACACCTTAAACTGAACTTGTCAAAAATTCTATTTCTCAACATGGATGAAGGATCCTCCTTGGTTCCTTGGTCATTGTGTTACTATCCTCCAACAGGTTCAAAGGCTTAGTTACCCTCAACTACTCCTGGCCTCTCCCTAACTTGTCTTTTGCACTCAGTTCCTCCTTTCCATTCCCACTGAACTTATTGTTTCCCAAGTGTGCTCCTGAACAAAATGATCCCCTACCTCCACATCCTAATGTTCACTTACCAGTTATCTCTCTAGAACTCAGTTCTGAATATATCCCTTTAATACACAATAATCTTCAGTGACCATCATTTTCCTGAAAAACAATCTCAACTTGTACATGACCTTACGTGCCCCACACTCCATGATCTGGCTTTTAAGTGACTTTGCAACCCTATTCTGGCTCTCCCAATTTCTCTTCTCTGGTCTAACCAGCAGTGTCATTGTTTTCACAACTGATCACCTCTGGATCTCTCTTCGCAGGGTTATCCAGTGCTTGAAATGCCCTTCCTCTCATTCTTGCTTGTAAAAAGAACAAAAACAAGAAATAAAAATACCTTCCTGCCCCTCCATGCAAATCTGACTTCCTCCATGAAGATTTTGTGAATCCAGAGTCTGCTATTCCCTCTGCATACCAGCCATAGCCTGTACCACTCTTGGAGTGCTTAGCACATTTTTTATAATAACACTATGGGCATGTCTACTTCTCACTACTGGATTGCACACTCCTGGGGGTATTGGCAGTCTTCATCTGCTGCGTGTCCCATGTTGTGCAGAGTCCTTGGACCATAACCATACACCATAGAAAGTTCTCATTTGGAAGGACCAAGTTTGTCCCAGTTAGAAGCTCCCTTTGCCTGGGTTCTTCAAACTGTTCCTGTTAGGTTGGAATGATTCCGGCTTGCCTCTACCAAGTCTTTTTACCTCCAAAACTGCAAACAGGAAATCCACGGGGAGGAAAATCTGTGGTTAATAGAAAAGCAACCTCTCAGTCCAAACCACCAGCTGACTTGTTAAAATTAACAAGCAGCAAAGTGAAACATGCGGCTTAGGAGCTGGGTTTCTTGTTGTTATTATTCTACACATACACACACACTGAGAGATACACAGTACAGCCTCCCCAGGAGTAAGCTGGCTTTAATGAGTAGCTGAATGGACAAATGGAAGATGAGGGGCAGGAGGAAGGCTGAGGTCAGGAGCACAGAATTAGCGAATGTTCGCTGAAACCCAAGTGACTGGGATGGATTGGGATAGTGTGACCCGGTTGTTCCCAGAGGGTCTCAAAGTCCCCGAAAGTAAAATGCCATTCAGAGACAGCACAGCTTAAATGAAGCTAAAGAGAAAAGGCCTGTTGTATCTTCCTCTTTTCTCTCCTTGCTATTTGTAATATTTAAAAATAAGGGCTCTAGACTCAGGAAGACTTTCGTTTGTGTCCTGGGTCTTCACTTCCAGTGAAGAACTCTCTGCATCTCAGGGACCTCTTTTGTTTGTTTGTTTTTTAAATGCAGGAGTGGATAACGGTACTTGATTCACAGTCTTAAATGAGGTAATATAGGTAAAGCAATTTGTCACAGCATACCTAAACCTTCAATTAACATTAGGGTTTGGGTTTGGGTTGGTATTTTTTTTTTTTTTGCTTTCTTTTTAATGTGCCCATTATGTGCCAAGTTTGTGCTGAATAAAGTTTAAATTATTATATGATGATTAACTATTGAAATCAGCTTCAATTGCTTAAAGGGGAAAGAAAAGATCAGCCTTGGGAAAAGAAGGGTGGATGGCTGAGTGCAATAGCATGACTGCCTGGGACTCAGATCTGCTCTAGTCCAGGACTGTCCTATCCCTCACTCCACCTATGCTTCCTGGGAAACTCCACTTGCCTCGGCCCCAAAGCAAGCCCTGTCTCTCAAGGCAGGGTTGGCCCCAGAAAGAATTGTTAGCAAATTCCTGTGCTACAGCACTAACAACTAAAAATAGCCATTCTCACCAGCTTGGGCCTGGGAACACTTTCCACAGTGCATTCAGCAAACAAAATTCCATTTCCCCACGATGTTTGCATAGGCCCAGATGCATTCCCCAAGATTTCTTCCTATCCTCTTCCTCACCATCCTCCGTTTTCTATCTTGTGGATACTTTTGGCTTTCAGTCAAAATTAGTGGTGTGCTATTTAACAACCAGCTCTTGGGGAGGAGGGGTGAGGTGGGGAGCCTGGGTTTGTAGCATATGCCTTTTCCTGTGGTGTAAATGTTCTCACCTGAGAGTTACAAAGAGATCTACTTGATCAGGTCGCACGAGCTAGCATGACCGGCTCTATGTGCACACCACTGACGCCCCAGGTCTCCTAGGATAGGACTTCCTGCATCCTATCTCCAGAGGAGATATTTTAGTTGCCTTTGATCATTCTACTTCCTTCATTTCTTTCAGATCATTTGAAAATAAATCGTCCTTTGGAAGGCGAGTCACCATGTCAAATTATTCTCGAAGCTAGGAGCATCCAGGGCTGCCACATAGAGCCATCCATGCTATGCAGCGCACAAATTCAATAGGCCCATTCACATAGGTATGTACAAAATGAGGGGCTTGGGAGTGTCTTCATTGTGACAAGACCTTCCTGGGTTAAGGCAGAGCAGAAATGGCGAGGTTTCCCAATATTCCCATCCCCATGTGAACTCTTGGGCTCAGCAACGTCTCTAGCTGCTGAAAAATCCAAGCACTGGCTAAGCAAAATCCTCAAATATGGTGCTGCCTGAGGGCTGGAGAAGGTGGTATTTATACCCTCTTCTCCAAAGAAGCAGTTAGAGATTCATCCTGTGGGTGACCTCCCTTCCCACCTATTGAACAAGTTCATTTCTTAACTTATCCAACAAATACTTAGAGAGAATCTCCTAGGTTCAAGGCATTGGGCTGGACACTGAAACAAAACAAGACATTTAGAAGTGACACAGACACAGCATGTCCAATATTTCCTATTTCATTTACAAAGATTTGTGCACATCCAGAAAGAAGCATCACTATAGGTAAATGTAGGTGTGCTAACAGCCACCATGGGTTGAGCACTTACGATGGGCCAGAACTCTACCGAGCATTTCCTCCCTGCTACTTTATTAATCATTACGGCAACCTTGTGAGGAGATATCTTCAGCTCCCATTTATAGATGAGGATTTAGAGACAGGAAAAATGAAAGAACTTGTCTGAGGTCACATAGCTAGGAGTGCAGAGGTGGGTCTGGCTGCAAAGCTCTTGCCCTTAACCTCTGGGCTACACCAGATCCTTAAATCCCTTGGCACTCAGCAGTGGTGGCTGATTGCTGTTTCAGTTAAGGGCCAAATCTTTCTTTGCATCCTCAGGGACTGCTCAGCTGGCAAAGTAGACAGATGGGACCCAGAGAAAGAGACAGTCCAGCTTCCCAAGGAGCATGTGGTCCCATATGTAGGGCAGAGCAGTCTCCCAGGCTACTGTAGGGCACCCCGCCCCCTGGAGCCCACCCCAGATGCTTCCTTGGAAATTCTGACTTTGGGGTCTTAAATAGTATCTGGCACTATTTCTGGAAGCACACATGACAACCAGAAGACTGTTTTTTAAATATATATTCTTAATCTAAGGATTTTGTTTTTAAAATGGAAAACCTGTAGAACTTAGTGAGTCATGGAGTAGAAACAAGGTTCAAAGGTTGGAGGAGAAGGGGAAAAAAGGCAGGAGAAATCTCAGTCCTAGATAATTATTGCGGGGTGCCAAGCCAGACCCTCCCAGATGAGGGAAAAAGATGGAATGTGGGGGCAGCGTACCATCTGGAAGATCTTGAGGGACTCTGCTTAGCCCTGCTCCGGGGCCAGTTAACAGCCCATCGCCCCGGCCAGCCCTGAATCCTTCTCTTAGTCCCCGTTTGGCCTCTTCAAGCCCTGCAGAAATCAGTCCCACCTGTCTCTCTTGCTGCGCTGTAGTGACCCTGGAGATGGCAGCCAGTCTCATTCCCTTTAGGGAACACAGGGATTTCAAAAAACACAGAGAGGATCTCTTCACTTCTCTCTGAGGTCAGGCAACATGCCCCCGTCTGTGACAGGTTTTGGAAAATAATAGCACTAAGTTCCCTGTGCTTTAGTTTCCATAGCCAATCTAAAGAAATCCAGGCAAAGGATTTAGGGTCTGAAGTAAACCCACACTCAAAAAAATCTTCATTAAGAAGAGAGTTTGCATTTTCATAGCAATTGGAAAACCCAGGACATAAAAGCATTTCTTCAATGTCTATCTGACTACACAGAGGAAGCAAAATCCCCCTTGAATTTTGGGGAGGGGTTCAGGCTCAGATTCTGCTCCTTCATTCTTCAACTGACCTCTGAATTGCAGGTGTCCTGGAAATCCTGTCCCACTTCAAACACCAGGTGGACCTAACAGAGTTGATTTTCTGAGCCCAGAGAGATAGGAAATAAATGTCAGTGACTAAGAAAATGTGGGCAGGGTCAAAATTTAAGGGGGACTTGTACAGTGAAGAAACTTTGAAAATTCTTCATGCTGTTGATGCTTCTAATGCAACAGCACACGTACCAGAGTATCTGACCATTTCTGTGGTCTGCAGGCCACAGCTCCCTGGATAGAGTCCTCAGGGCCCCGAGCCAGCCTGAACTTGGAAGAGAGTCCTTCCTGGCAGTGGGTTGCCGGCTCTGAGCTCTGCAGTCAAAAGCCACATGGGGTCATGGCAAATCCAAGCCTCTTGACCCCTACCTAGAAGCCTCAGCTCCCATCTGGGACTCAAGGAAGACAGCCATTGGGCCTCTGCCACTCTCCCTCTAGCCAGCTCTGATCTCTGTTGCTGGCGGGTAACCAAAAAAGGCCTCTGGTTTGCAGATAAAGGACTTTTTTTGGGTCTCAGGAGTCTCTTAAAGGGTGTTCTCTCAGGTCAAGTAACACATTTTTTTCAGAGAAAGGGGTGTCACGCTGAGCCCAGGGCAGCACACAGCACCCCCGTACCTCTCACCTCCCACTACTGGGCTAGCACAGGCTGCCTTGGACAGGGGGTGCCTGTCAGGCTCCTGCCCAGGCTCTGCTGGGACACCCGCCTGGCTGGGCTACCCTCCCTCTGACCCTGTGTGTCTTATTTGCTCCAAAGAGCCCTGGACAAGGAAGAAAGATGGTTAGAAAGCACTTTTTTCCCCAAGCTTGGAAGCTGACAAAAGTAGAGAAGATAGAAGGAGGAGGGGAAGTATTTGCATCTCTTTCCTTTACCCCAATTAATCTCTAAATCAGTTGCGAAAGACGTGCTGAGAGGACGCCCAGGTTGTTCTGGGCTTTTCACTAGCCCTGAGCCTAAGCCCTGCTCACCAGTCCTGCATCAGGAGACAGCACAAGTCTAGAAACACCTGCTTCCTCAGTGGAAGGAGTCTGGGGACAGAAAAGTCTCTGCCCTCACAAGAGGCCTATTTGATGCTCTCAGATGACTTTCTCACGGGAAGAACATCTTTCTCCTTTTAGCACCCAGGGGCCCCGGCCCCAGATCTGCCCTCCCTATACTTCCGTATGCTATTCCCATTTATTTTTAATTTCATCTCAATCGTCTTTGTTTTCCCATCAACTGTGATCTAAAATTCATTTTGAGATCATCCCCTGGGGCCAGAGCTAGGAACCAAGTGGTGCTGGCGGACAGTGACCTAGGGACTTGGGTCCCATCAAAGGCGGTGGGTTATTTCTTCTGCTGGTTCCCCTCCAGGATTAGCACAGAGGCATCTAGGGTAGGCTTCCCAAGACTTTCAAACTAGAATGTTGCAGGTGACACTGACAAGACAATTTGGGGGATTCAGAACTATCACTGAGCCCCAGGAGCATTGATAGAAAGCCTGCTCCAACAACCACAAACCAGGTTGAAGGATTATGAGACCAGAGTGAAGCAACTCTTGCTCTGTCATTAACTGCCTGCATGACTCAGCCACTCAACTCTTGGGACCTCAGTTTCTTCATGTGTGCAAGAAGAGATTGGATTATACTAGATTATCTTTGACACCTCGTGCAGCTCTGAATTCGATGCCTCTGACCCACCCTTAAGGCCTTTTCATTTATTCATTGGCCCCTATCTGAGCCCTCTGTTCCAGATGGACAGCTACCAAGAGCAGGCGCTCCATCTTCATCATGCACTATGCAAATATGCTACATGCAAGTGTATGTTAATGTGTGCTTGTGGGATGACTCACCCCCACAGGGAATTGCTGTACACCTGCAATTCCCTGTACCAGAAAGAGCACTATTATCACAGGTCTCGTACTAGGCGTGTGAAGGAGGCACAGCATGAGAGAGCAAGAGGGAGCTCAATCTAGTGGGAGAAGTAGGCATTCCTGAGCCACTGACAGGAGACAGAGGGGTCTTGGTGCTGTAAGTGAGGGATGAGGAAAGGACAAGGAAGTTGGAGAGGTCTCAGAGGGAATTTGGGAAGGAATTAGGGACGAAGTAGAGTGTGATCTATGGATGTGGTTGGATGCAAGAAAAGGGCCATCAGGGCAGAGGGGTCAGTGTGAGCAAAGGCCCCTACAGTGCCAGGTGTCGGGGGATGGCAGATTTGATTGAGGACTAGAGCAGGACAAGAGAATGAGTATGAAGGGGAAGGCAGGCAGAGTAGCTTGAATGCCAAGCTGGGACAATAAACTTTTTAGTGATGTGGGTCCTTGTGAAGGAAGGAAGGAAGGGTGGAAGGAACTTCCTTCCACCCTTAAGGAAGTTGCTCACTGCCCTCCTTTGTGTCTCACTCCTGATAGCATCCCAAGCCATCCAGGTTCCCGTGTGAAAGAGGCTCAGCTTTCCAGCTCAAGGGTGGCCAGGTCCACTTAGAGCAGCCCACAGTGTACACCTGTCTTCTCACCCAAGACACCCAGGTGGTGGAAGGCCAGCTGGCAGAAATGGCTCTCCAGGACCCTCCTCCTGGGGGACTATTAGCCCAGTAATCCCACAAGAGTCACTACTGTAGAAGAGCGAAAAGCCAGCAAAACTAAAAAACAAACAGGAATGCTCCGGTGAGAGCCAAGCTGCTCTTTGAGCCCTCAGATTTGGGGTGTACCTGGATACTGTCTCCTGACTTACTCATTTTGACACATCACAGAGCACAGCACTGAGGCCCTCTGTCCCACAGTGATCCCCACCCACCACCTCCAGGTGACAGTTCGGTTTCCTGTTCAAAGTATTGAGGCAGCTCTAGCCCAGACCAGAAGGACGCTGACAGCAGGGAAACCTGGTTAGAAGCGCCTTCCACTGAGGCCCACCCCACCTGCCCCGAGGACCGCTATCACTCTGAGTGATTATGAAGTCAGGGCTCCCTTCCCCATTGCTGCAAATGGTCCAAGTATGAGACACCCCAGATCCTGGAAGTCCCAGGGCTCAGCTGACAGCTCAATTATCATAGAGCGTCTCCCCGCCCTCCATCTCCTCCTCAGCCTTTTATTGCTTTTGGCAGCAGAGCACTGCGGGGAGGGCGGGGGGGCGGCCTGAGGTCTAACTTGTTGAGAGAGCAAGGGAGAGAAAATTGTTCTCATCTGAATAAATAGAGTCAGCTGTTGCCAGAGGGTGAAATCTCCCCAGGGTGAGTTCCCCTAGACCAGCCAACCCCGTGTTAGGCTGAGATGGGCACTTGAACGCAGGCCAGGGCTATCTGGGTGACACTGGAGAGGGCTGCCAAGTGGATGCTGTGTGGTTTTGGAATGCTTCAACAGGAGGTAAGAGGGCAGGGGCTGGAAGGGTTGGATCAGGAAGGAACACCATGAGTCAGCCCACTCTGGTCCTTCCACATCAGCAAGGGACAGAAAGGGGACAGTGGGCCTGGCCACCACAGAACCCGGTTCACAGGTCCTGTCTCTGACCCCTTAGGCATGGGGCCCATGGGTGGAGTCTTTGACTCTTGCATCTGGACCTGAGAAGAGGCCCATGCAGTGAGCTGGTGCCCAGGCTACTTTCTGGCATCCGGCGAATGCAGCCAAGCTGCTTTGGGAAGGTCACTCCACCCTGTGAAACAGTAAGCCTACCCCAGAAACTCAGAAAGCTTTTCCATCCTGAGAGTTACACCAAAAGGGCTCAAAAAAGGGAAGCAAAGGGCAGAGGTGAAGGGAGATGTGGGGAGTGATGGAGAATGAGTGGGAAGAAGGAGGAAGAATAGGGATGCTTGAAGTATTCTAGAAAGAGCACTAGAACCGAGTCCAGAGACCAGATTCCATTTCCTGTTCCTTTCTCAACGGGCTGAATGGCTTCAGCCAAGCCCTAACTCTCCGGCCTAAGAGAGTGGCTGAAGTAGATATTATCTGAGATCCTGTCAAACTTTCAGCTAATATGTGGAAATCAAAAAGCAGAACAATATTAAGTAATTCTAGTCCTGTTCAGTGCCCTTTCCCCTGGACCGAACTCTAATGTGGCCATGAAAGAGAATGACACACCAACCAGCCTGTCCTGGCATCTGCTCCCGGCCTCCCTGGTCCTCTCTGCTCCAGAGACGGAGAGCGAATTCTTGTTATCTTAAGACCTAGAGCTGCTGCGGCACATGCTTACTGAGATAAGCCAAATCACATGGAAAATGCTTTTCTCTCTGCTCTAGGGGAAAACCATCCAAAGAAATGAAGTGTTGGACAAGAATGTTTCTCCCCTCTAAAAAGCAGGCAAAACCCAACAGGACAAGTGGCAGGAGAAGCATCCCTTGTACTGAAACATCTTCAAGTAAGGAGGGGGCTACCTGACATGTTCTAATAATTTTACCATCCAAGCCAGCTTTATGCCTTGCATTTATGTGGTGTTTGACAGTTTACAAGGTACAGCACATAGATGACTTCACTGCATCCTCACAACCTCCAAGTAAGGGAGGTACATTAGCCTCCCTGTGCAGATGAGAAGCCAAGGTCAGGAGATGCTGTTCTGCGTTCCCCCATCGCACACTGTCCTCTCCCAGAAGGATCATCTTTTGGGGGTGAGGTAAAAAACAGACAAAAAGAGGACGAGGTAGTAACGAGTACAAAATACCAGGGAAAAGGAGTCTCAGGTTCTTTTTCAGGGTGCATTTTGTATCCCTGTTTCTCCATACCCCTCCATCTTCCTCAAACATCCGAACATATGTCAAAAATGTCAGGGCTTCCTTGCCAGGACCTGCAGCTACGCGGTAACAAAGACAATTTCACAAAACTGCGAAGAGATGCCTCAGAGATCACCTAATCTACCCTGTCATTTTACAGATGGGGACATTGAAGGCCAGATTGGCGAAATGAGTTGCCTGGGGTCACCCAGCTAGCAAGCAGCAGGGCCCAGATTAGAACCTGCTGTCCTCACCCCAGACAACATGGGGAGAAGCAAGGATGCCTGGGCCAATGGGAGGAACTGAGAGGGACCTGAGAAGCTCCAAATACAGCTTACCCCTCTGCATTGCCCCCACCCCCCTGGAGTCGCACCCCTAGGCCCATGTGCTCCACACCAAAGTGGGGAGCTGAGCCAAGAAGCCTTCCTCTCACTCATATGAAGGACTCTGATACTCACATCCGAGGCACTAACTCCAACTGGGACCTCCTGCTGATCCAAGCACAGCAGGCTGGTCAGAAAGCTTTTGTTTTTCCCCATTGTTTATTGAGCCACATTCTGGAGGCCTGAGTCCGTCTGACATAACTGTAGGGCTGATGCAGTAGAAGAGCTTCCGCCTGCGGCTGTGAGAAGACCGCTCGCCACCAGGAAGTTCTCTCTTTGCAGTCTCTTCCGCTTCTCCTTTGTTCACTCAGCAAACACTCACTGGATACGCTATTTGCCAGGCCACATGCTCGGAACAAGACCCACAAACTTGTGTTAAACAGAAACGCCACCTTCACAGAGTCCTCATGCTTGCTGAGAAGCAAATCACATCAACTTCTTCTGGACAAACTCCATGAATCCAAGGGGATTGGCTTCATTACTTGAGAAACCAAAGCGATGGAATTCCAGCCTGGCAGGTCAACTAGACCTGGAAGCTCCAACTCAGTGACCCAAGACTATAAATTTATTAAGGACAGGAACTTGTCCTCTCCTCTCCATAACGTTCTTTTCCCCTCAGAGCCTAACACAGTGTTTGGCACACAATAATCACACACGTCTGTGAGACGAAAGAAACAGAATGCATGAGTATCCCATGGTCCACTCACTCTCAATTTTCTCTTTCCTCTTTTTAGAAAAACCACACATTCTTCTCTCTCATAAGTCTCTTGGAATTGCAGTTGATCCTAGGAGCTGAGAGAATGAGAGTGAATAAGAGGGAAAGGGGGAAAGAGAAATTCAGCCATAGAGAAAGTTGGCACCATAACTCTCCCAATTCATCTCTTTTGGCAGCTGGCTCCTCTTAAAGTGAAAGTCAAGTCACCTTACCTGTTTACAATGCACTGGTGTGCCCAGAAGCGAGCTTTCATTACAAGGGGGAAAAAAACGGACATTTAAGACAACATTGCCTTTAAAAGTTTATAATCTACCTTGGATGACAAATTTGGTATGAATGAAATAATCAAAGACAACACGTGACAAAATATCTCGTCAGTGAGTTCATATGGGAAAAAATTTATGGAAGGGGCAGGTGTCAAAGAGATCTCAGAAAATAAATGGAGCCTAGAGCCTTATGACACAAGGGTGAAGGAACGAAATCGGCATCAGGATATTCATTACATTACTACTATATTCAACAAGCTATACGTGTCACCTTGTTTAATCAGCCCCACAATCATGCAAAGTAGCTACTATTACCCCAATTTTATAGATGAGAAAACTGAAGCCCAACGAAATTAAGTGAATTATTCACGGTTATGGTTTAGCTCAAGGCCTATGTGACTCCAAAGCTCGTGATATTTTCTCTGCACTGTGTCCAGGGAGGAGCTGAGAAGAGACTCTGGTCGATCATCATAAAACTATATAAAAAAGCAAAAGCCAGACAAGTTGTGGAATCTACATAGAGACTTAGCTGTTTAAAGCAGTCACTTGCCCACAGTATTTTTCAGTGACTGTAAAGCCCTGCTTGTCTGATCACCATCGTCATCCTGAGTCTGCGTATAATAAGCAATAACAATGTATCAGGTGCTGGGCTGTTACTGCTCCATTTCATTCTCCCAACAATCCAGGGAATGTAAGTGTGCTATTTTCCCCACATTACAGGTGAAAAAACAGGTACAAAAAAAAACTACTCAAATCATACAACTGTTAAGTGCAGAGCTGAGATGTCAGCCTAGGCAGCTTGATCCAGGTCCCAAGGTCCCAAACACAGTGCATATTTTTTTGAGATTCTATCTGCAGGGAAGTGGGGCGTGACCTTGCACGTGTCACAGACAGAACAAGACTCAATGTGCAAGTATGAAAATGATTGGTTTGATCAGGCCACTTAAGGCTCTGAAGCAGTAACTGTGGAGGGAGAGGACACCCCAAGCAGGCTTGCCTGAGATGATTTATGGAGGGAATGGGCTTTTAGGAGCTGCCAGATGGTGGAAGGACAAGGTTTCAGGGCTATGGGAAGCCAGGCATGGTGGGCCCTATGGACAGCAAAGGGAAAGGAGGGGCAACCTGAAGGCCATGACTCCTGCAGAGTTATCCCTGCTTGATCGGGGCCTGTCCCCACAACTGCCACGCACCCCAAAGGCAGCCGGAGTCCCTCCAGTTCCTCTGTCCCTAAAAAGTGATGGGTGCCAGATGCCTTTTCCTTCATGGAAGGAAATGTATCTTGGAATATGATCTCTCGTTAGAGTACATGTTGCTGCTTTTATAGGTTGTGAGTGGAATCCCACAGACTCCGGCTTGCCTTCCTCCCGTTGCTGCCCCTCCACTCCCAGCTCGGTGTTCCTTCATAAATCACCAGCCCAATAGAGCCAAGTTCTGCTTCCCACTTTTTAAGTCTGAGGGCATTTATTCCTGCTGATAAACTGGATTTAGACAGCTTCGCAAACCTCTGACTGTGGCCAAGACTCTGAAGGTGAAATATTCATTAAGCTCTGGCCTGTCAAGGGGAAGAATGCACAGAATAGGCTAAACTGGCATCGTTCCTGCACGTTACTGTCCAAAGGAGAATTACTTTTGTCAAGGACCGGAGCTGTGTTTGGGGTTTGGCTAGAGATATAAATCAGGATTATTACATTGGTGCTTCCCACCAAATTCCGAGAAAGGGAAGGCAACATGACAGGCCTTGATTTTATCCTGTGGATGCACAGTAACTAACAAGGCCCCCTGTGCAAACCCAACTGTTATTGTGGCCGGCACATGACTGGACCAAGATCGTAGAGGCAGCCTCACTCTTCACCCTCTGCACTGACTCTAGCACCCTCCAGCACCCTTCATGCCTGTTTACAGAAAGGGACAGGCCCAGTGGTCAGGTCAGAGCCAGGCCACATTGCGGATTCTGGTATTTCTTTACTTTTGCAGGATCTGGGCCAAATCTTTTCATGGAGTCACTCCATTGTGTCAGACACCAGGAAATGGTGCTCGTTAGCGAGATGTGCAAGGTTGAAAAATATAACCGGTGTGTTTCTGGGGTGTGGGGGCAAGAGAAAGAGCAAGGCCATTAACCCCTGCTCCTCCTCAGAAGCTGCCTACTGTGTATGAGTACCCAGCAAAGCCAGGCGATGAGCACAGGGGCCGGCGCAGCACCACTCCCAGAGCAGCAGAGCAAGCACGCTAATGGTGTCCTTCCCCAGAGGCTGAGCCCAGGAGGATTCTGCTCTCAAATGAGGCCCACTGCCCTGCATTACTCTCGTGCACACCAAAGGCCTCCATGATTGATGGAAGGCAGGTGACCGGAGCGAGAGGAGACAAGTGCCTCCCAATGTCACGCTACTTACCTTGACATCCACTGCACATTTGTCGCAGTGGCATGGCCAACATCACAGGACAGTAGGAGAAATACCAAGCTCCAAAGCAAGGTCCATGTGCGAAAGTCCTCCTGACAGCCAAAAATTGTCAGACAAAATAAGAATAAGAGGGGAGATCCACAGAGTCCCAGCAAAAGCCCTGGCTTTACAAATGGCGGACGTGGAGGTACACCCCGTTTGCACAGCGTTCCACCTATATGGCCATGAGCAGGGTGCTCTCACCCAGATTCCGTTTCTTCGCCTGGCACGTGGGGATGAAATATCAATGTGACAGTGTCACTGTGAGGATTGACAGACACAATGCCATCAATATGGTCATAGCACCTAAGTGCCCATCAGTGAGTCCCCATTCTCATTATTCTCAATGATAGTAGAGCAGGAAGGAAGACATGCCTCTGTCCCCCTCCCCACCCCCAGGCTAGCCAGTTTGGCTATGGGCTCGCTGACCATCACTGCATTTGATTTTACTCTTTTGGTCACGTCACTTCCCAAAACATTTAATGAGTCCTCTGAAACTAATGAGCAAACTCCAGGCTGAGCTCGGCCATCCCGTGCTTGGCATGGAGCCCGGCTCTCCCCTCTCGTGCGCTTCCTCCTGCCTGATTTCATGCTGCAGTCACCCATTGCTGTCCCTGGGTACCCCACAGGCCCTGCCGCTGAGTTATCTGCCCTACCGTCCACTTAGGAAATTGGAGAGGAAGGAATGCCCTTGTCTACCATGCGTACCTCACAGAGGCTCTTTTCAGTAGGAAAAGTGACAGATTACTATATGCAGACTACAAAATTTAGCATACAAGAATTTATTACAAATGTACATTGTCTGGTATGCCTTATAATTACTCTTCAGATGGTACATATGTTTTATACACTCTTCTTGATATATGATACATTTCACAATTATTTAAAATGTGTTAACAGTTTGCCTCCCATGCTAAGCCCTCAGTCTACTTCCCCTGAAGCAACCACTTTGAACAGCTTCTCGTGTATCCTTCTGAGATGGTTTGGATCTGCGTCTGTGCCCAAACCCCATGTCAAATTGTAATCCCAGGCGTCAGAGGTGGGACCTAATGGGAAGTAACTGGATCATGGGGGTGGCTTCTCATGAATGGTTAGCACCATCCCCCTAGTGCTGTTCTCATAATAGTTCTCAGGAGATCTGGTTGTTTGAAAAATGTGTGGCACTTTCCCCCACCCGCTTTCTCCTGCTCCAGCCATGTAAGACCTGCCTGCCCCGCCTTCGCCTTCCACCATGACTGTAAGTTTCCTGAGGCCTCCCCAGAAGCAGAAGCTACTATGCTTCCTGTACAGCCTGCAGAACCATCAGCCAATTTAACCTCTTTTCTTTACAAATTACCCAGTCTCAGATATTTCTTTATAGCAGTGTGAGAACAGACTGATACACCTTCTGAAAATTTTCTGTTCCAATTATAAAAACATACATACCCAATTGCCACTCAAATGAAAGTTAACTGTACACATCATTCTTTGCCTCCTTATATTTTTTATTCAACATGATATCTTGGAGATATCGTTTCATACCAACACATGGTTACCATATTCTTTGTAGTGACTGCACAGTTTCCATTGCTTGGATAACTTGCAATTCTTTGATGCCTATTGATGAACACTTAGGTTGTTTTCAGTCTTTTGTTGCTAGTAACATTGTTATAGTGGGTATCTTGTCCTCATTATCTGCCCATATGTATCAGTATGTGTGTAGCATAAATTCCTAGAATTTTGAATTCTGAATGTCAAACTCCTTCCCACATAAGTTAAATTCATTTATACACTCAGCACTAGCAGTGGATTAGCACTTTTTCTCCGCCTTGCCAACATTTGCTACCATAATACTGTGTATCAAAATAATGTATGCCAAAGTGTAAACTAAAGTCCCATCTATATGCAAAATGGCACGTTGATGGTCACCTCTTCCATGAAGCCCTTCCTGATTGCTCACTCTCAAGCCCAAGGTGACTGCTTCCCTCCTCCCATCCCCAGAGCACCAATTGGTCGATTTATTGACACTTCTGTGTCCTTCCACATACTATAGTTCCATATGGACTGCTTCTGTCCTACCAAACAGGCTGAACTGCCTAGCTCAGTGTCTGTCCACTGCAGCTCATGGTACAGCCCTTACACATTAAGACTTGCAGGGTTAAACTCAGCTCCTACCCAGGCAGTTTCTTGGTTTCTGACTGAGCTCTGGCCATGCTGACCAGGGGAGGACACTTGCCATCACACCTTTGCAGTGTGTTCTTGGTGTGTGATTATGCCTCCCATTACCTTGTGTGTCTCAGGACAGCAGTCTATTTCTAATGTTTTTAAATGGAGCCAGTGTGCTTCCTGGGTATGTGAGCCTCAGCAGGAGTGACAAGTTTCATTGTGGACTTGTGCTTAGCAGGTGGCAGCTTCACTTCAGGGAGGGGAAAACAAAGAGGGTGGGTACATTTCTTCCTTTATTCCATGATGCCCCACAGGTAATGTGGACAGACTTTTTTTTATTATTATTGCACTTTAGGTTCTGGAAGTTCTGGGGTACATATGCAGAACATGCAGGATTGTTGCATAGGTACATACACGGCAATGTGGTTTGCTGCCTCCATCCCCCCGTCACCTATATCTGGCATTTCTCCCCATGTTATCCCTCCCCAACTCCCTACCCACTGCTGTCCCTCCCCTACTCTGCCCCAGTAGACCCCAGTGTGTGATGCTCCCCTCCCTGCATCCATGTGTTCTCATTGTTCAACACCTGCCTGTGAGTGAGAACATGCAGTGTTTGATTTTCTCTTCTTGCGTCAGTTTGCTGAGAATGATGGTCTCCAGGTTCATGCACGTCCCTACAAAGGATACAAACTCATCATTTTTTATGGCTGCATAGTAATCCATGGTGTATATGTGCCACATTTTCCCTGTCCAGTCTCTCATGGACAGGCATTTGGGTTGGTTCCGGGTCTTTGCAATTGTAAACACTTTTAAAGGGAGTGAAAGTCAAGTCCCACCCACACCTTTGGCCCCAGCCATCAACAGCCTGGGGCTAACTAGTCCTAATCCTTCAAGAGAGTAGCTGCATTTACACTATAGTGGGCAGAGCACCAGCTCTCGAGTCTCATGAGCAGCCTTTGAGCTGCTTCTGCACAGGGGTCCTCTTCTGTAATACAGTGACACATTCCTCATTGGCTCCTGGTGAGGATGGGAATAGTAATATAAAGCTTTGAAGGCTTTAGAAAAGATTTTCCTAAACAATTTTCACTGATAAAAATTTAATTTTTTTTCTGAGACAAGGTCTCAGAAAGTTGCCTGGCTGGAGCACAGTGGTGCAGTCATGGCTCACTGCAGCCTCCAACTGCTGGGTTTAAGCCATCCTGCTGCCTCAGCCTCCCAAGTAGCTGGGACCACAGGCACAGGCCAGCACTTCCAGACAATTTGTTTTATTTTTAGGAGAGATGGGATCTTGTCATATTGCCCAGGCTGATCTCGAACTTCTGGGTTCAAGTCATCCGCCCACCTCCACCTCCCAAAGTGCTGGGATTACAGGCGTGAGCCACTGCTCCTGGCCCACTGATGAAAACTTAAAAGCAGAGCAAAAAGCATGACCACCCCGCAGCCTAGTTGGACCTGGGTCTGCCCCTACATGCCCCACCAGCGTCTGTCCTGCCTGGGATGTCCCCGCTCCTCACCCATGTGCATCCTGTGCATGCGTGCTGCTCTCCCTCCATCCCCAGGGACCATGGGGGACCAGCCCCGCATGGGGCTCCAGAGGCGGGCACATGGCAGCTACAGGGCCCAGCAGGGAGGCCTTCAGCTCCTGTCAGCCTTCCTGCCAGTGAAGCCAGGGCGACTGCCAGATGGCAACACTCAGCGGCTCTGTCCAGGTCCAACCCACCCAGCACCCATCTTCCTGTAGCTGTCGGGGCACCCGGGGATTTCAGGGCTGGGCCTCAAGATCCTGTCCGGAGACTGGGAATTCCCACAGCGCTCCTGGTCCAACCACCTCCCTAACCCCAACCCCCCACCAAGTTTCCCAGTCCGGTGGCCCACAAGCAGAAGCAATGGGGGACCCAGAGCCCAGAGTGGCCACATATTACAGAGGCTGCTGCTTGCTCCAGCCCTCCCTGGCATGTCCCCACTCTCCCTTCCCTGTTCTCTCAACTCTTCATTTTTCTTCCTCTCTGTCCATACTCCGTCAGTTTCTCAGTGCCTCTTCCTCCTTCTCTCTGTCCCACACACACACCCTCCCACTGCCTCTCCCTTCCTCCTTCTCCCCACTGCTCCATCTCTTTTCTCCTGATCACTTTCTGAGCTTCCGAGCATTGGAAATGACTGTTCTGGAGCCAAAGCAAGACCAGGAAAACTCTCATGGGGGAAGCTCAAACTCTTGCTGGAAACTGGCCATGTCTTCAAAGGGTAGTTAGATGAATGTGTCTCACTCAACAGACCAGGAGACGCAGTACACACTGCTAGCAGCAGTCATCTGACTGTCTCCTCCTCGGTGGCTTTCCACCATCCCCTCCCTCCCTGTCTTCCTTCTGCACAGGGAAATGCAACAAACCCTTTCCCACTCATTCACCAGGTGCACGTTCTTGACCTCCAAGCCCTACTCCCAATTCTCTAAGTCTTATTTATTCTGGAGCATAGTGGATCAGGGAAAGTGGTGATGGTAACATGGTGCAAGGAAGGACATGCTGGCAGACCTGCCCAAGGAGGGAAAGCTACATCTCAGAATAGAGTGTGTTCACCATCAATGGGTGTGTGCAGCCAGAAGGTAGAAAGCAAATTGAGTTGTCAAAGGCAAACAAGCATCAGACGGAGAGAGAAGACAGGAACAGGTGAGGGTTGATCTAGGTAGCCTTTTATCCATGACACTCCCTTCTGTACCCAAGGCTTCAAGATCAGAAGTTGCAAGAACCTCAACTTGGTGTGGCTATAGACTCTTAGAGATCTTGATTTCAGATTCCCCATGGTCCCTAATTAATCTGGCCTTTAGTAGAAGGGCTACTTCGAAATTAGAAATTTCCATCTCTTCCCCACTTACTTGCAAACACCTCTACTTTTTCTAGCCAATCTGGCTGTTTTTACTTCTGTTAAATGCCCACATGGCATGGGGCATGAGGACAGACAGTGCTCTGTTCTTGTTGTTGCTGGTGACGGTGGTGTCTTCTCTCTCTCTCTCTCTCTCCCCCCACCCCCATCTCTTTCTTCTCAATAAACTGTGTAATTTGAAGGTGAGAAGCTTCCAGACCAGAAATGAGGATGAATTCCTCAGATATGGAGCTAGAAAGTTGACTGCAAGAGATGCTGAGGTGGGGAGTTGCCGCAGCCTGCGTGAGGTAGGGATTATGGAGCAGAGAGGCAGAAAATGTAGAACTAATTGCCACCACAGGGTGGCTGGGGCTTTTCTGCTTGGGTTGCTGTATACAGATGGCCTGAGACCCCAGATAAAACTTCAGAAAGGGACTCCCTGGGGCTTTTATTAACTGGAAACTAAATGGCTCACCAGCCCTCCTCCTGTGACCCCTTGCCTGTCTTGCAATGCAGAGCCTCCTTGAGCAGCATTTACTGGAAGAGCCAAGAGGAAAAGGAGCATCTGGCTGTGGTGACTCTCTCCGTTTCCGTTGTCACTGGTGCTTCCTCACATGGAGTCATTGGGGTGAGTACTCTTGGCAAGCCTAGTAACCAAGCCTCATCAAGCTGCTATACTTCCTAACAGAGACGCAGTGTTAGGCTAAAGCAAAATATTCCAATGCTGTTCACTCCTCCTGATAGTTGTCTACAGTCAGATTCTTGGGAATTAGGAGTTTCTTTGATTCCATTGGATCACAAGGATTTCTTGGGCAGTAGGGATGTCTCTGTTTTAATGGAAGAGTAACTAGAGGCAGAATTCAAAGAAAGGCAGTTTTGTCAAGGATAAGAGTACTGGCTTTGGAGTCAGATAAGTACAAGCTCACGTCTCTTTGACTTTCCTGTGAGATGTAGGACATATTCTTCTACATCCAGAAGAGAGGATGACGTTGGTAATAACAATGCCAGTCTCATGGCATCATGATGAAGATTCAACATGATACTGTATTTAAAGCACTGAACACAGCACTTGGCACAGCCAGGTCTGTGGTCCATAAGTGATGTTTAAAAGGAGAGAGCAACTGTATACCAGAAAGCAAGCTCTTGTCTGCCTGTTCCTGGGGCCAAAGACTGCATCGAGTTCTAGGGTTTTAGAGTGATTCACCTGGAGTCCTAAGGGAACATGTGTAGAACATTGATAGGAGCACATGCTTCTCAAGGCATATGAAGAGCAGATCACCTCTTTATCTACAATATTGGACCATTAATAGAGACTTAAAGAGTAGCTGAAAATAACTTCACAAGTGTTTTCAAAAATTAGCCTTCTGGTTTCAGGAAAATTTAAATTTCTTCTACTTCCAAAATCTTTGAAAATGAAATTGACCTCCACACCATAAAATGGAAACACGGTTTGCAACCATGATAGTAAGTAAGGAGCAACCATGATAGATGGTATGGGTAAAGAAAGTATTGTTCAGATCTATCAATAGCCATATGTCACCTAATGAACAGGATACATTCTGAGAAATCCATAAATAGGAATTTCATTGTGCTAACATCAAAGGGTAGATTTAAACAAAACTATATGGTACAGCCTACCACAGACTATAGGCTATATGGTATAGCCTATTGCTCCTAGGCTACAAACCTGTACATCATGTTACTGTACTGAATATTGTAAGCAATTGTAACCTGGTAGTGTTACAATTACTATTGACAATGGTAATTGCTGTGGGCAATTGTAACACAATGACTTTCAGCTTGGCCACATGACTTGTTTTGACCAATAGAATGTTACCAAATACAAAGTAACCAAAGGCTTAGGACACACTTAAGGGATTCACCTTCTCTCATCATCTTGAAAAGAACTGTCAAGCTGTCCTGGTCCCATGAGAAAAATGAGACACACCAGGAGCAGAGATACCTTTGCTGGGTACAGCCTGAACCTGCTAACCCAGGGAGGAATGAGTTAAATAAATGCTTTGCATTTCATTAGATCTTGTGTTTATTTGTTAAGTACTATTACTAAAACAATAATTAAATGAGTAGTATCAGAAATTGATACTACTTACGGAGAAATTAGGTTTTGCTACTACAGAAGGCTCAGCTATATGGGATTGGGCTTTGAAACAGGACAGTAGGTAGAAGCTAGAAAAAAGCCAAAGAAATTGTTACAGAGGTCAGGAAAAAAATGTCACCTTGTATTATATGGTGGTGAAATATTTGGTTAAAATGAACCCAACAGTAACTTGGAAAATGTATCTAATGAACTTCTAAACTTGGACAGAGTGTTGAAAACCTGAGTTGACTTCTTTCAGCTATATATGCAAGTATAAAAAAAGAGAGAGAGAGACAAACTTGGGAAAGAACTGATCAATCTGAACTCATAATTCAGAAGAAATATAAACAAAATAATTCATATCTTCAGTCTCTTTACACAGCAAAAATTCTCAAATATAGCCTAGACCAAATTAAATTATAGCAGAGACCAAATACAGGGATTTGCTGGTAAAGCATGAGGACCCCAGGATGAAGACCAAGTTAAGGATGTACCTCTCTGTTAGGGCATCTAGGAGAATTAAGGTAGTGCTAGTAGAACCTCTGATCTGCACAAAACATATTCTAGGAATCTTAAAGGCATGGTTTCTCTAGAAACCATAGAAATGGACATCATATGTTTTCAACTGTACAACACTGACAACCCCAGCTACTGCACTCTGAACTCAGGCCACATATACTTTCCACAGCTGTTCCAGGCTAAGGACCAAGCATACCAGGATCCTGAGTAGTCCTGTACCCAGAAGACATGGGGCACTCTGACAAGCTACTTTGGCTTGATCATCCCCTGCAGCCTTGCGGGGCATTCTTAGAACTTTAATGTAGAGTAACAGCCTTCTACTCAAACTTCCTTTCCTCTCACCTTCAGTGGGGATAGACCTATAGAACAGGCTGATGGCTCTCAAAGCCCTTCCTACCTCTTTCCTCATTTTCTCTAATCCCATCTTGGCTTCTGATTCTCAGCACTGCTAACACAAGTGGTCCAGGAGTGGTCCAAGAAAAAAGAGGATGTTATTTAGGGATTTAAGATTTGAGCTGGCTTATCCAGACATTCTTGTTGGCAGATGAAACTCAGTAGTCTCTGGAACAAGGTGGTGGCTCAGATTCCTAAAGATTTCACCAGTGGTACCATAGGGAATGTTGTGGCTGAGGGGAACGCTATAGAGTTTTTTAAATATGTAAAGATCAATACCTATAAAGACAACAGAGTTGGCTAATTATTGTTAAATTACATAGAGGCCCTTTATAAATGTATAAATTATAAAGAATGATAAAGACTTAGGGCCATTAACCATTAGTGGCTGTGTGAGAGCCACTAGGCCTCTTTGGGAGCTATTGGTGAGACCCTTATCTCCAGCAGTGGAAGAACAGACAAAGCTTAATGGCAGGCCGAATGTCTAACTCTCAGAGTCACAGAGCTCCAGCAACATTTAAGTACTTAGCCAATATGGATTTCTTATGCAGAAGTAGAGCTCTGGTGGACAAAACCTGACCTCTGAATATGGTAGAGGAACTTCTTGATGGAAGATATTAATGCTGCAGGCATCTCCTCCTCCCCAAACCCTCTGGGCTTGTAGAGATGGCTCACCCTACCAGCAAGAGCTGGCATTTTAGTGAGGGAAGATGCTGCAAGGGCATCTCTCCAACAAGGCAACAGATGCAGATGCTGCAGGGGCGCCTCCCACTCCCCAGCAAGGCAACAGGTGCAGATGCTACAGGGGCGCCTCCCCACTCCCCAGCAAGGCAACAGGTGCAGAAGCTGCAGGGGTGCCTCCCCACTCCCCAGCAAG
>PVKP010033112.1:0-25285 GCA_004027715.1 Plecturocebus donacophilus | reverse complement strand
GGACGGAAGGAAGGATGGATGGAAGGATGGATGGATGGATGGATGGAAGGATGGATGGGTGGAAGGAAGGATGGATGAAAGGATGGATGGATGGATGGAAGGATGGATGGATGAATGGATGGTAGGTGGTGGTGGATGACTGTGGATGGATAGATGAGTGAATGGATGAATGGGTGGGTAGATGGGTGGGTGGATGGATGGGTGAATGGAAGGAAGGAAGGAAGGAAAGAAGGAAGGGAGGGAAGGAAGGAAGAGTAAATGTATGTTTGGATGGATGGGAGAAAGGGTGGGTGGATGGGTGGATTGTAGATGGTGAGTGAATGGATCTGGGTGAATGGATGAGTGAATGGATGCATGGATGGGTAGAAGGAAGGGTGGAAGGATAAATGTATGTATGTATGGATGGATGGATGATGGATAGAAGGGTGAGTGGGTAGGCTGGATGCATAGATAGATGGAAGGAAGGGTGGGTGGAAGGGTAGATGAATGGATAGATGGATAGATGATTGAATGGTGGATGAACGGCGGGTAAATGAATGTGGATGGATGAGTGAGTGAATAGATGGATAAATGGAAGAAGGACAGATGAATAGATGGGTAGATGGGTGGGTGGGTAGATGGGTGAATGGAAAGGAGGAAGGAAGGAAAGAAAGGAAGGGAGGATGGGTAAATAGATGGGTAGGTAGATGGGTGGGTGGATGGATGGATGGTTGGTTGGATGGATGGATGGAAGGAAGGGTGGGCGAGTAGATGGATGGATGGATGATAGATGGAAGGATGAATGGATGGTAGATGGAAGGATGGATGGATGGTAGATGGAAGGTGGATGGATGGATGGTAGATTGATGGATGGTTGGATGGTAGATAGAAGGATGGATGGATGGTAGATGGATGGATAGATGGTGGATGGATGGATGGATGGATGAATGGTAGATGGAAGGATGGATGGATGGTAGATGGGAGGATGGATGGATGGTAGATGGATGGATGGTAGATGGAAGGATGGGTGGATAGTAGATGGATGGATAGATGGTAGATGGATGGATGGATGGATGGTAGATGGAAGGATGGATGGATGGATGGATGGTAGATGGAAGGATGGATGGATGGTAGATGGAGGGTGGATGGATGGTAGATGGAGGGTGGATGGATGGTAGATCAATGGATGGTTGGATGGTAGATAGAAGGATGGATGGATGGTAGATGGAAGGATGGATGGATGAATGAAGCACAGAAAAATATCCCCTTGACCTGTGTTATTTCCAGTCACTGGGAGTGTGCTAAATTAACCCTGGCTTCAGCCCACTTCCAGTGGCTCCATGAATCGTCATCTTTTATTTTCTAAGGAGAAGTGCTTAAAAAATGTCTGGGGAAGGTGGAATAGAACATGGACCATGGTGTGTCCTGCAGACTGTGGTTTGAATCCTGACTGTGCCCCTTACTGTGGAGTGACCTGAGGGCCTCAGTTTGCTGGCCTGGGAAATGGAGCTGTGAGGCTGTCTTCCCCTCCCATCCCCACTGTGAGCCCAGACCCCACAGCACATGGTGGCTATGCAGTGTAAACCCCAGCACCAGCACTGGGAGCCCTGCAGGTTCAGGCAGGTTCAGCCCTTGGAAAAGCATCTCCCACACCCTGCAGGGTGCCTGAGGTCAAAGCAAAGCAACACTGTCTGCAGATTATACAACTGAGGCACAAACGTGAGCCATGTGCTGGCTTAGGTTTTATTTCCAGTAGTCACCTTAAAAAAAGAAGAAAGGGTGAAATTGATTTTTAAATTATGTTTCAGTTCGGGTGCAGTGGCTCAGGCCTGTAATCTCAGTACTTCAGAAGGCTGAGGCGGGTGGATCACCTGAGGCCAGGAGCTCATGACCAGCCTGGCCAACATGGTGAACCCCCACCCCACCAAAAATACAAAAATAAGCTGGGTGTGGTGTTGCACACCTGTAGTCCCAGCTACTTGGGAGACTGAGGCCAGAGAATCACTTAAACCCAGGAGGAGGAGGTTGCAGTGACCTGAGATTGCACCACTGCACTCCAGCCTGGGCAACAGAGCAAGACTCCATTTCAAAAAAAAAAAAATGTTTTAACAAACCCTATATTCTGTTATCATTTCAGCACATGGACAGTATTTAAAAGTATCAGATATTCTACATCCTTATTTTTGTCCCAAATCTTCAAAAGCCAGCGTGAATTTGAACCTAGAGCACATTATAGTTGGAACCAGCCACGTTTTAAGTGCTCCATAGCCACGCGTGGGCCGTGGCTACTGCATTGGACAGTACCGAGATGGACCCCTTGTCTAAGGGGCTTTGGCACTGGGAATGGAGAGCCTCACCCACTCTCACCTCTTTGAGCCTCACCGGATCCCAGGCAGGAGGGAGAGCAGGGGCCGGACCCTCCTTAGCAGGTTAGGCTGAGGCCTGATACAAGGTCCAGCCCTGGCCGTGGGCTCCTGACCTGGGCTTCCTACACCACCCAGTGCTCCCTCGTGCCGTGGTGAGAGCGGCGAGCGACAACAGTGGGGGAGGCAAGTGTCAGGCATGGCGTGGCTCAAACCCAGACTTCAGAACTCAGCTCTGCCACCTGCTGGCCCTGTGACATGTGTAAGGGATGGAACCTCGCCGGGCTTCAGCTTACTTATCTGTGAGATGGGTACATAACAGCCTGTGCCTCACAGGATGCTGAGGGAGTGACTGTAGCGCTTGGAACCAGCATGCTAACGATTTGGTCACCTACCTCGCTAAGACAAGGTGCTTTGGGGTTTCTGGAGTGGGCAGGTGAGTGAGGCTGCAGCCCAGCCTCTGAGAGCGGTCTCTGAGGGGACACCGGCTGAAAGGTGAGCCCTTGCCTGAGCTGGCCTGTCCACAGCCCTGGAAGATGCATTCCACTGTTGACTCCTATTAGAACCCACCTCCCACCCCCATCCCCACGCCGGTCTAGTTCCCAGGGGTCCAGTGGGTGGGAGCAGGCTGGGGGATCCTTGGTAGGTAGGGAAAAATCAATTCTGCTTCCAGTAGACAAAGGCCTGGGGGCCCCGAATGTTGACAGCAGACCAGTAAACTGTCTTTGTCACCGATGAGTGAGCTGTGGCCGCCATCCTGGGCAGCTGGAGTGGGCAGTAGCCTTTGTAAGGTGCTCCTGCCCAGCCACCTTTGAGAATCTCAGCTTCATAACACAGCAGCGTGCACATTACACACACACAAAACATGTGCACGTACGTGGCATGCCCACAGCTCTGAAGCCCCTGCACACACGCCCCACACGCTGCATCGCTCACAGTAAACACGCAGGAGCAGCTGGCGGCAGGGGCAGCCCTACAGGTGCCCGCTCATCACAAGCACGTGCAGTATACATGCAGAGGCACAGGTGGGGAGACAGCCAGAGCATGCGCACCTTCTCGGGACACACAGCCCTCCCAGGACCCGTGTCCGGAGCACCCCTGAGGATGCCCGGCAGTGCCAGGTACCACAGTCGAGGATGCCTGGCATTGCCAGCTACCACGGTCGAGGATGCCTGGCAGTGCCAGGTACCATGGTCACATTCTCTGTGGCGTGCATCACTGGCACATTCTGCCGTGGGCATGTGCACTGCACACGTGCCGCTGTGTGACATAGTGATGCTGCATAGTCCGAGCATGAGGAGGAGCTCCCCGCAGGATCGGGGGCAGAGCTTCTCCAGGAAGGGGCTATGCTGCTGCCCTGAAACCTCCCAGGAAGCCGAGTGCAGAGGCATCAGGGACGGGGACTCTGCAGGCAGAGGCAGGCGCAGCTGTGATAAGTGTGAATCTGCTAATGAGGTGTCATCATGTCTCTCCTTGCTCAGAACCTTCCCGTGGCTCCCATGTCCCTGGAGATAAAAGCCAGCGTCCTTACCTGGCCTCCAAGGCTGGTGTGATCTGTCCTGCGGACCCAGGTCCCAGCATCTCCTGTCCTTGCTTCCTCCCAAATCTCCCTTCCCTGCCCCGCTCCAGCCCCACAGGCCTTTTCCCTGGTCCTCACGCTTGCCCCAGGGCCTTTGCACCCACGGTTCCCTCTGCCTGGAACGCCGCTCCTGCCTGCACAGACCTGCATGGCTCTGAGGCCCCTTCCTTCCTCCATACAGCTTCCACGCAACCTTCCTGCATTCCTCAGTTCTCCATTTTTCTCCAGCGGTGTGGATCACAGCGAGCTTACTCATGGGTATGTGTGTGCTTATTTTCTGTCCCCTTGCTGGGCTGTCAGCTCCACCGGTGACCTGTTCTCCTTGATGCTGTTCCCAGGACTGTGAACAAGGTCTGGCAATCAGCAGGGGCTCGGTAAAAATGTGCAAATGTGCAGTAAGCTCAGGTTGGGGGATTTCATTTGTTTTCCTGTCTCTTCATTTCCCCGTCCTGGGGGAATTGATCAGGGCTTCAGTCGGAGCCCTGTGATGTGGGAGTAGGGTCCCTGCAATGTCTAGCACTTTCTGAGCACTTACAACGTCCCAGGGGCTGGGCTAGGAATGTTGCCCACAAGCACATTTTTTTTTAAGGTGTCCCACTCTTTCGCTAGACCAGCAGACTAGAGTGCAGTGGTACAGTCTTGGCTCACTGCAGCCTCCACCTCCCGAGCTCGAGGGATTCTCCTATCTCAGCGTCCCGAGTAGCTGGGACTGCAGGCGCACGCCACCACGCCCAGCTAATTTTTGTATTTTTAGTAGAGGCGGAGTTTCACCACATTGGCCAGGATGGTCTCGATCTCTTGACCTTGTGATCTGCCTGCCTTGGCCTCCCAAAGTGCTGGGATTACAGGCGTGAGCCACCGCACCCGGTCTGCCCGCGAGCATATTTAATCCTCATAACCTCCTGGGGCAGGAAGCCCATTTTACAGAAGAGAAAGCAGGTGGAGGGCTACAGTGGATGACTCAGCTCCACAAGCAGTTTGGAGCAAAAAGACACACACGGAAGGCAGAACCGAGATCAGCCATGATCACCAGGGGGACGCACAGAGAGCCTCCCGGGCGGTTCTCATTTCCAGTCACAGACGGGGGAAGAAGCCCACAGGGAGAGTTAGCAACCTGCCCAAGGCCAGCCAGCCAGGCAGGGCCAGCGCCAACGCCACGAGGGACACAGGTGGGAACTGTGCTGGGAGGGGGCCGAGGGAGCCTGGCCTGGTGATGACCTTGAAAACTTGCCCTGCGTCTGGAAGTCCAGGCCAGGGAGGGGGCGAGTGAGCATGGAGCCACACAGCGGTATTCAGCCCGGGCTCCACGCTGCAGGCACTTGGGAGCTACACAGAACAGGGACACCTGGTACCACCCCCAGAGGCTCTGGCTTGATAGGCCCAGGTGTGGGCTGGGCACAGGGCAGCGGTGGCAGTCAAGGGGATTCGTGTGAAGGGCACCTCTGGGGAAATTCTTACATCGCCACACACCTGCATGAGCTGCCCCCAGATCAGGGCCTGGAGCGGAGGTTCTGAAGACGGCACGTTGAGAGCCGCTGATACAGAACGTTTCCAGCCCCCCCGCAGGTCCCTGGGCTGACGACATTTTAAAGCTCCCCAAGTGACCTTCATGTACAGCTCAGGTTGAAAGCCACTGCCCGAGTAGGCGGCGGGGGGGCAGATTTTTCACATCCTGGATTCAGACCCTCTTGAGCTTGGCTCGGAATTGCATGAAGCCCCCAGGGGTGTTAGTCGGTAAAAGCCCTCGTCTAGCCTGATAGGGCGCAATGTGAGGGGCACGCAGGAGCCAGAAACCCAAGGAGGGACGCCCGTGAGGCGAACGTGCAGGAGTCACTGGCAGAAGCCCGCATCCAGGCCCATCCACACAGGAGCTCGCTCAGGCCCAGCCCGTGGTGTTGCATGATGGCGTATGGCAGAATCTTTGTGTTTTCAAAGAGAAGCCAGAAGTCCAGATTTCTCTGTCATATCTGATTTTTAAATGTTGGCAACTAATGTGAAAATACAATTTTTACGTTACCGCGGGGGCAGAAAACACGCAACGCCCCGACGGTGTTTGCAGGCTCGCCTCTGATCCAACATCTGCTGTCCCCAGATCTGGTCCTTTGAGCGTCAGGGTTGGAAAGTGAACTTGGGGGTGGTGGCCGTGGTAGCCTTGGAGGTTGTCCTGCCCATGCTGCCCGAAACCCTTGGCCATGGCACCTGCCTTCTGCCGTTGGCCTTCCATCCTCCCGAGGGAGGAGGCTCCACCCAGCCCACCAGGACAGGAGCTGGCCTGCCTGGTACCCTGAGCACCCAGGCCTCAGAGGACATCTGGGCCACCTCGCCTCCCTGGCCCCCCGGCCGCCCACGCACCCTCTCCTGACAGCTTTATCAAGCCTCCAGCCTTCCCAATCCCATTGTTCCTGACATCTGTTTCAGTAAGTGATTAATTGCAATTAGTGAGTGGTTTGAAAGCCCTGGAAGAATACTCAGCAGAAAACTCATCAAGATTAATGAGTGGTGGGGCTGCGGGAGGGGCATCCCAGGCACGCCATGGCTTGGGCGCCTGGTGGAATCCTCACCGCCTGGGCAGGTGCCGGGGTGCACACTGGAGGTGACCCTCTGGTTCCACGCCCACAGATTCACCCCCTTCCCTCCTCCCCCATAAACGACCACTGGATGACTTTTCATCAAAATGCATGAATTACCCGCTAATAGGCTATTAATAAAGCCCTTGGAGTGTCATGAGATTAGGTTCTGCACGGGCAGAATGGATTGCCGTGCTTCCAGAACATTCTGCCATTGGCCAAGACAGGCACGCCCAGATGGAGGAGGCAGAGGGTCTGCACACAGCCGTCCCTTCCAAGTAATTTTAGGGAACTAAGGATGCACTCGCAAGCAACCCTCAAGTCCGTATTGAAGTGAAACCTCCTCCCTAGAGGTGGGACTTCTCAGTAGCGTTCACATCACAGGCGAGTAGAGACTGGGTGGGAAGAGGGCAAGAACGAGCTGGAAGCTCTGCGCAGCCCGCTGTCTCCCAGGTGCCGAGCGCCTGAGCTGCAGGCCCCAGAACACACAGCTGCACACGGTTCCTTCCGCATTTGCATGGTCTCTCCAGGGCCCTGCCCGTAAGCATGTATGTTGTACATTGTGGCAGGTGCCATTTTCGGGCCATAATTCATGCCACCTTTGTGTGTTTCCATGGCTCTCAGCGTGTCTCCTCTTCCCTCCATCTCTCATGAAAAAAAAAAAAAAAAAAACAGGCATTCTTGAGGGGCAAATCAGGTGTTTTCCAGGCATTCTCTTCAATGCCGGGAATGTCCCCAGTTGACAGATGAGAAAGGCGAGGCTGTGACAGCTTAAGCGGCAGGCTGCAGCTGCACTTCTGGGGATGGAGCTGGGATTTGAACCTCGGTCTGTCTGGTTGGGGATTTTTGCCTAACCCGGCACTCTCTGCAGCTCTACATGGGTCATCCTGTGGCCCCAGGACTTACTGGGGTGGCAGATAGGGACTGAATCTGGCACCCCAGAGGCCTAGAGCGGTCACACGGGATGGAAGATCCCGTTCTTATCTCGTGCTTTTTCAGATCTGCTTGCGGGATCAGGTGGTGACAAATCCCCCCCCAGAGACTCCCCTGGGCAACTTGGAATGGGGCTCAGGGGATCGGGGAGGCTCAGCCGCCAGCCCAGGCAGGTGCCCTCTTCAACAGCGGCCTCGAGCTGTGGGCAAGTAACGCAGCCGGCCTTGGGCTCAACACGTGTCCCAGGCATTCTCCTGCTTGCTCTATATTGTCGTTTTCTCTTTCTTTCTTTCTTTCTTTCTTTCTTTCTTTCTTTCTTTCTTTCTTTCTTTCTTTCTTTCTTTCTTTCTTTCTTTCTTTCTCTTTCTTTCTTTCCTTCTTCTTTCTTTCTTTCTCTTTTTTTCTTTTTCTTTCTTTCTTTCTTTTTTCTTTTTCATTTTTTAAGACAGAATTTTGCTCATGTTGCCCAGGCTGGAGTCCATCCATCCAAGGTCCTTCTCAGCTCACTGCAATCTCTGCCTCCTGGGTTCAAGTGATTCTCCTGCCTCGGCCTCTCTAGTAGCTGGGATTACAGGCATGCACCAACACGCCCGGCTAATTTTGTATTTTTAGTAGAGATCGGGTTTCTCCGTGTTGGTGAGGCTAGTCTCAAACTGCCAACCTCAAGTGATCTGCCTGCCTCGGCCTCCCAAAGTGCTGGGATTACAGGCAAGGACCGCTGCGCCTTGCCTATATTGTCATTTTCATTTAATCTTCATAAGAACTCCAAAGAAGCATCTCTTATGCCCATTTTACAGGCAAAGAAACTGAGGCACAAAGAGGTTAGTCACCTGGGTCGGGTTACTAGATTATAAAAGTAGAGCTGTGATTTGACCTCAGTCCTTTTCTTTCCCCCAAATTACTTGCCCTACTCTCTGCCAGCCTTAGAGAAGCAGGAATGCACACCACTGGCCATGACCCCTGGCCACCCCTAGGGACCTCTGCTGCCCACTCACTGCGTCCTGACAGCTCTGAGCCCTGCTGCTTAGCATTGGTGTCTGTCTCTCTGACCTGACGAAAGTTGTGTTGATGGATGGGTGAAGAGAAGGATCTTGGATGGACAGACGGACGGATGGATGGAAAGATGACTGCGTGGTTGTTGAATGGGTAGATAGTTGCATGGAATTGGATGAGTGGAAGGATGGCTGGACCAATGGATATTGGACAGATGATGGATGGAGGGTCGGCTGGCTGGATGGATGGATGTTGGATAGATGGATGGATTTTGGATGGATAGAGAATGGATGAGTGGATGGTGGATAGATTTTGGTTGTTCAGATGGATGGAAGTGGTTTGGATGGATGGACGGATGTTGGTTAGATGACTAGATGGAAGGATGGAAATCTCTGGCTCTGGGAGAAGAAGGAAGAGCCAGAATTCCACATATCCCTGGTAGAAAGGGGGATGAGCAGCTCCAGCCCTAGGCCTGCTCACCTGGGCAAAAAGCAAACCTCAGGACCTGTGTGGGTGCCAGTTTCCCACCTGAGGGGGCAGCAGAAATTCTCCAGTATCAGAGTCTGAAGGACTGGCCCAACCCCTCACCAGGAAAGGAACTGAGACTCGGAGAGAGGAGATTTGCCACGGTCCCAGGATTTATTTACTGCAGGGCCAGGGACTGCAGCCTCATTTATGTGACATACTGAGGTTCCCAAAGAACGCCTCACAGCCCTTCCTGCCCCATGAGCACCATCCAGGCGGTGGCCTAGGAGTCACTGGGATGGTAGCCAATAATAATTAATAATAACAATAAAAATCAGTACCGCCCGCCTCCTGTGTACAGCGCTTTACTTGTAAAGGTAACTCCTTTGAGTTCCCCAACAATACAGTAAGGGAAGGACTACTGTGTTATTACAACAGCGCATGTTACAGATGAGGAAACTGAGGCACAAAGAGATTAAGCTGCTTGCCCAAGGCTCTGGTTAGGACATATTAGAGCCAGGCCGGGTGCGGTGGCTCACGCCTGCAATCCCAGCACTTTGGGAGGCCGAGGCAAGTGGATCACTTGAGGTCAGGAGTTTGAGACCAGCCTGGCCAACATGGTGAAACCCCATTTCTACTAAAAACACAAAAATTAGGCGAGCGTGGTGGTGGTGGGCTTCTGTAATCCCAGCTATCTGGGAGGCTGAGGCAGGAAAATGGCTTGAACCCGGAAGGCAGAGGTTGCAGGAACCAAGATCGCGCCGCTGCACTTCAGCTGGGAGACAGCGATACTCTGCCTCAAAGAAAAACAAAGGGAAGTACCAGAGCCAGAATCGAAAGACAGGCTGGGAGCTGGGCTTGCCCATCTTGGTCTACCGCCCCGTCCTACTGGGGGTCCCCTGTGGTCGCAGCCTTTCCCCTGTTCTCTCTCTGACCTGGCAGCAAGGAGTCTTCGTGGCTGGGCAGCCCCAGCAGCCACCCAGGCCCCACGCTCGGGAGGGCCCACGCTTGGTCTTATGACCCTGGTGTGGCCATCTTGATGCTCTTCATCGCTTGTGAACAGGAGGTACCCATTTTCATTTTGCACTGGGTCCCTGCAGCCCCGGATTCCCTGTCCAGGTCAGGCGGGGGCCCAGGCAGGCTGAGAGCAGCAGCAGGGCCTGGATGGCCAGAGCCTCGGCCTGCACGCGGCAGGAGGTGCCCTCCATGGAGCGCCTCCTGGGGGCCTGGCCCGGGTCTTCCTTCTGCCCAGCTCTAGAGATCACACCCTGCGCCCTCCCGCCCCTCCCCTTCTATGCTGGCAATTCCTCAGCCTGTCCCTTCCATGGGGCAGCCTCCTGGGGGCCTGGCCTGGGTCCTCCCTCTGCCCAGCTCTAGAGATCGCAACCTGTACCCTCCCGCCCTCCCTCTCCCTCGACTGCAGCGGAAATTCCTCTGAGCTCGTGCCCTAGATCTGTCACGGCCCCCACAGCAGGTGCACCTCTGACTTCTGGGGCCGGTACTGGGGCCGGGCCGGGGCTGGGGCCGAGGGAGGGGAGGGGTCTGTTGCCTTCCTGCTGCCTCTACAACTCCTCCCCTTGAGTGGGTTTTGAGGGGGATCTGGGTTTGATGGGAATGTCTGAGAGAGAAGGGGAGAGGGAGAGAGATGGTGCAGGATGAGCATGGCCTGGGATGAGCAGCAGAAATTCCCTCTCCTGACAGCTCCACGCAGCTCTGTGACTCCATCCCTGCCTGTGTGTGCCTCAGTTTCCTCATCTGTGCAATGAGGCCAGGGCTGAGGGCTGGCCAGGGGCCGTGCACCCAGAGGACCCTCTGGCTGTAGGTGGATCTGTGGGTCCCGTGTTCCCTGGGCGGGAAGCAGAGGCCGCAGGAGACTCGTATGTGCCAAGGCCTTGGTGCCCCACCCGCCCCATGTGGTCACCCCAGAAGGCAGGCAGGCTCTGGGGCTCCCGGATCTCAGCAGTGTGGTTGGTGTGGGTCTGCATTTCCAGGACCAGAACCCTGCCAGGCAGCTTCCAGAAGCTTCTTTAAGCTCTCTGCATCATCGTCCCCTCTGCAACCTCTGTAGCCTTCCAGAAAGATGAGGAGTCAGGGGTCACTGAGGGGCTCGCCCAGCCCTGGGTTAATGGGGTGATTGCTTGAACCTCCTGTTCTCTCCTCTAAAAGTCTTCACCCCTAACCTCCCCTCCCCTCTTTCCCTGGCTCTTGGGACAGCAGCTGGGAAGGTATCAGCGTGCAGGGGTCCTGCAAGCCAGCTTTTCTTATTCCAGTTTTGCAAGCCAGGAAATTGGCCAGAGCCCACGATTTGGTCTCAGGCCGCAGTGGATCCTGGCCTGGCCCGCCCCAGCCCTGAGTCCTGCCCCGGCATCCAGGCCTCTCTGCTCAGTCACCCACATGCCAGTGCAGTTCTGCCCATCTGCCCTCTCGCTGGTTGATCTTCCCTTTACTTGGGGTAACTCTTTACCTAGAATGCAGGAGGTGGGATTCATTTTTCCCAGGAACCGGGGGCCTCCTTTCCTCCATGGGGCGAACAGTGAAACTCAGCCCAAAGGGTGAAGGCGAGAACCTCGGTACCCCAGTGGGGTTAGGATTTGACCTCCCAGAGAGTCCTGGGAGCCGGCTGTAGCGCCAGGCCTGGGCAGCTGGGCACGGCCCAAACCCCAGAGGGCCCGTGGGCGCCAGTCTCCTGCCTGAGGGGCGGACCAGCTGCCTGGCAGAGCCCCCGCTGGCCAGGTGCCCAGTTCCGGGCTGGGACCCCACTCGTGGCTGCCAGGCTGCTGGGCTGGCAGTGGGAGCCTGCAGGCCAGAGTGTGGGCTGGGCTCGGTTCCCCCATCCCACGCAGTGGGCGGCCGGGACTGTGGGGGCATGCCAGAGCCAACCTTGAGCCCATCAATGGGAGACATCTGCTTAAAAATGTGGGGCTGGGGAGGGAGGTGACCGTTGAGGCTGACGCAAAGGATCCCGGAGCCCCTAGCAGAGGCCTCCTCCTCGCCCCTTCGACTTTTGGCCTAGGAGCAGATGGCGGGGGCGGGGCCCTGGGCGCAGCCGGCCGGTCTCACAAGCTACCACACCCATGAAATTTCCCATTAAGGGAGGTGGGGCGATGAGGCGGCCTGCTCCTCCCCACAGCCCCCCCAACCCTCTGAGGCCATCTGATCTCCCTCCCTGTGGACACGTCCGCCCGGCTCCCTGAGGAGGCTCCTGGGGTCACAGAGGTCCCCTGCATGCCCTCCAAACAATCTTCAACCCCCAGAAGAAGTGGGGGAGGGATGGGAGCGCAGAGGAGGCCTTTTTACATGTAAATAGAAGAACTGGCCTCCTGGAAGGCTTTTTTCCCTCTTCTCATTTTTATTTCTAGAAAGCAGGATGTTGCCAAGACCCGGGGCCTCCTGCTGAGCGGAGAGGCCCTCCCGCATGGTGCCAGGGAGGAGAAATCAGGAAACAATGGCACCTAGGGAGGCGGCGCCCACACCGCCCTCAGGGAGGAGGGAGCTAGGCGTTTGCACAGCCCTGCGGGTTCTACCAAAAAGAGGGTTGAGGAGGGGCAGCCGCAGGCTTGGGGGATGGGGATCGGAGGCCAGGAAGCGATCTGGGCTGGAGCCTCAGCCTGCTCGGCAGGAGCCGCCTGTCCTGCCTGTCTCCGGCCCTGCCTGGACCTGTTTCCCAGCTTGTAAAGCCGAACTGCTTCCTGGTTACCTTCCTCCTGTCTAGGAATCCACAGATGAGGGCTGGGGTTGGGGGAGGCTGAGCACCACCCCCAGAGTTAGCAGGGGCTATGTTCAGTGGCTGCACTGGCTCTGGGTTCAAATCTCCCTTCCACCCTTTAGCTGTGTGGTCTCTGGTATGTTGCTGAACCTCTCTGAGCCTGTCTCCTCCATGACAGTAGCACCTGCCTCCCATCAGGGTTGCCTGGGGATTAAGTCACTTATGCCTGGAAGGTGCGTGAATGACAGCTACTCTAACCACTTTTATGACCACTCGGGACCCAGTTCCGTGTCCAAAACTACTCTGGGCTTATGTGGGGGTGGCGGGAGACCTGTTCTGTTCTCAGCATTCCAGGGGCTGCCTGCCTCTCTTTGTGTCCCCCCGACAGGATGCTGTGTTTTCGCCTCTGCCTCCCCCATCAGTCTGTGAGCCCATACGGGGTACCTAACACAGGCAGAGACACTCCATCAAATGTGTGGTATGAGAGAGTGAATGAATCAATGATTCGACTTTCCAGGTGCTGGAGCATTCAGCCCAGCCTGGGGGACCGTGCGAGGCCATGCGTTGGTGTCTCTCTGGATCTGTGCTGCTCTGTGCTGGGCAAAGTAGGGAGTGGTGGCCTCTGGGGAGGGACAGGAGATGGAGGGGTGCACGTCTCTCTGTTCTGGGTACCTGGGCTGCCCAGAGGTCCTTCATTGGTAATAGCAGCTGCCGCCTGGAGAGGCTCTAACCACCTCAGTTAGTCCTCAGGGCAGCCCAGGAGGTAGGTGCAGCCAGCCTCCTTGTTTACAGATGGGGAAACCGAGACCCACACTTGCAGCACCACTGGCCCATGCTCTTACAGCTTGGAAGGGAGACACCAGAATTCACAGTAAGCAGTTGCTGCCAGAGCCTGCCTGTCCCAGCCACAGCCTCTTGGGCCTCTGTTTGTTGAATGACTGAGTGAGTGATCGCTGCCTTGAGGACTCTTGAGGAACTTAGTATAAAGTAGGTGTGAGCACCTGAATTTCAGGGTGAAGAAGCGAAGGGTGCTGTGTCGCTCAGCTGTGGCTGGCAGAGCGGAGAACAGCGCTCAGGTCTGCAGACACTGTCTGTGCAGCTACCATGCTGACCACTGCGTCCTGGAACCCTCCTGTGCAGTCCTAGGGTGAGGGTCCCCCGGTGGCCTCCTTCCTGCCTCCAGGGCCTCCTGAGCAGGTGTGGGCCTGCACCTCTGTCCCAGACCCTGTGATCAGAGGCAACCTCCCCATATGGTGGGGCACAGCCAGGATCACCCACAAAGCCCAGGGGAACGGAACGTGAGAGCCTCCCGACCTGCCCTCTGGCTCTCTGAGGCCCCCAGCGGGCTGTCAGGGGTCATTCAGCAGCCACTCTGTCTGCAGACCCAGGGGACATGCCCTGCCTGCCTGGCCCCTCACCCAGCACTGACCTGGACGGTGATTTATGTGGCTGAGGCAAAAGGCCACTGAGGTGGGGCCAGGGAACAGGGGTCAGGACAGCCAAGAGGCACCAAGCGTGAGGGTGGAGGTCCGCCCCGTGATGTGACCCAGGTGGCTGGGGAGGGGCAGTGGGGGTGGCCTGGGGGCTGGCCTCCCTGGGGCAGGATGAGGCCTTGATTCCTGCCATCTGGCTCTCTCAGCCTGGGAGGCTAGGGGTGCCCCCCTCACTGGCTCAAATGACCGAGCAGGAGGGGGAGAGACAGATGGCGGTGGGCTCACAGAGGTAGAGGGTGTACTTTGTTCAGAGGCGCTCACGCGCAGGGGAACACACGGGCACACATACACACAGGCGTGTGCACGGGCGTGCGCACACACACACACACACACCCACCAGGCACCACGCTCAGGCGCTTTGTAATTCCCGGTCTGTGTCAGTTGGGGGTGGGCTTCTGATGGCCCTGCAGGTCCCACCTCCTCAGGTGAAGACTCTCCCCAACACACACAGACACACATGTGCACACACAGACATGCACACAAAAGAGTGCACACACAGGCACAATGCATGTGTGCACACACAGACACACAGAAACTCAGACACGTGCACACATGTGCACACATGTACAGAGACCCCACACACACATCCATAGATACATATGTGCGTGCACATGTGCATACGCACTCAGATGCACAGACACATGATTACATATGTGCACACACATGCATATGCGAATTTGAAAGCACACAGATATGCGCAGAGCTTCACAGACATACACTTGCACCTTCAGGTTTAAGCCCCAAGCAAATTGACATCCTGTGTCTTGTTCTCCAAAATGTCCCCATTGCCAAGCACGGGGCCCAGCGTGGTAAACGTTTGTCCAGTCAGTGAATGAATTGATGACTCGAATCCCATAGTGACTCGGCAACACTGAGACCACTGGGGTTTGCAGGCGGGGGTCAGGAGCCAGTCAGCCCCTGCTTTGCTGGGGACTGGGGAACACCTTTAGGATACTCAGAGAAGGACAGCTGCAGGTACAGCTTGCTCTAGCGAATCACCAGCCTGGACCTGAGGCCTCAGGACTCCTTGTACAGTGCTGCTTTCCACGGCCCAGAGACAGCCAGCCGCTGGAATAAGCACTTGCCATCTAGGGGAGGTGCTGCCTTGGGTTCCAGAAGTTTCATGTGTGTCTGAGATGAACCTGCTGGAGCAGGAGACGGGCAGCTGGCCAGTCCCAGACATCCTCTTTCACACACTCACCCCGCAGGGAGGGCCCAGCTGCTGGCCTTCAGCTGACACTGGGAGGACCTGGGGTTAACTTCGCTGAGGGACACACCAGGCTCCCTGGCTGGGCTCCATGGTCACTGGTTGGCCGGACGCTAATCTGACCGGGTCTCATTTCCTGCAGCTTTCACGTTTTTCGGGTCTGGTAAGCTGGGTGCTGAGGCCCCAGGAACCGCCACGGGGCATAGCACGGCCTGGAATATGTCACTGGAATATGTCTGCGGAGGTGGGGCCTTCCTGGGAGCTTTTCCCGCAGCTCTGGAAACCGTGGGCTGCGGTGAAACTAGGCAGGCCACGTCTGTGCCCTGGGAGGCCAGCTGGCTTAACCCTGGCCCGGCCTCCCCAAGGATGTGGTCCTGCCTGAGTGCTCACCCATCACGCAGGGGCTCGTGACAATGCCAGCCCTGGGCCACCCCCTGAGGGTGGGCCTAAGCTGCACACGTCTAGCCAGCTCTCAGGAGGCCACCCCTGAGGAACCAGGGACTGGCGGGGAGGTGGGCGGCAGCTGATCCCAGTGCTGTGACATCAGGGCGTGGACTTCAGGGGACTCCAGGGGGGCTGCAGAGTGGGGACAGGCGGGGGCTTCTCAGCCTCAGCACTGTTGGCATTTGGGCTGGACCCTCCTTCGCAGTGAGGGCCATCTTGTGCATTACGGGACATTTAGCAGCGCCTCGACCCACCTGATGTCAGGAGCACCCCCCAACTGTGAAAACCAAAAATGTCTGCAGGCATTGCCATTTGTCCGCTGGGGGGCACAGTTACCTCCTATTTGAGAATCACTGGGTTAAGGGACACCGTCACAAAACAGAGGACAGGGCCTGGCGCGGTGGCTCACGCCTGCCGTCCCAGCACTTTGGGAGGCTGAGGCGGGTGGATCACCTGAGGTCAGGAGACCAGCCTGACCAACGTGGTGAAATCTCATCTCTACCACTAATACGAAAGTTATCTAAGTGTGGTGGTATGCCCCAGAGGCTGGAATCACTTGAACCTGGGAGGCAAAGGTTGCAGTGAGCCAAGATCTCACCACTGCACTCCAGCCTGGGCGTCAGAGTATCAAAACAAAACAAACAAAAAACAAAACAGAGGACATTTGAACTGGGTCTTGAGGGGTGTGTAGGAGTTTTCCAGGAAAGACTCTTTTGTTAGAGGGAAGGACCAGAGAAAGGCACTAGGATTGACAGCAGTGGGCTCCCCCCGGCCTCCCTGCCTGCCCTCTAACCCCTGCAATGCTTTCTCCTGGCAGCAGCCAGAGGGACCATTTTAGAACATCTCAGAGCCCAGCCAGGTGTGGTGGCTCACACCTGTAATCCCAGCACTTTGGAGGCCGAGGCAGGTGGATCACGAGGTCAGGAGATCGAGACCATCCTGGCCAACATGGTGAAACTCTGTCTCTACTAAAAATACAAAAATTAGCTGGGCATGGTGATGGGCGCCTGTAATTCCAGCTACTCAGGAGGCTGAGGCAGGAGAGTTGCTTGAACTGGGAGGTGCAGGTTGTAGTGAGCCGAGATTTGGCCACTGCACTCCAGACTGGCAACAGAGACTCCGTCTCAAAAAAAAAAAAAAGAAAAAAAGAAAGAAAAATCCCAGAGCCCATTTCACGTCCCTCACCAAAACCCCCTATATCATAGTAGCTTCCTGCGCCACTTGGAATAAAGTCTCAACTCGAAAGGCCTCGTATGCTATGGCCTCTATCGGCCTTCCCCAGCTTTGTCTCTACCTCCATGTGGGCCCCTGATGCAGCCCCACCGGCCACTTACTGGTCTTAACACAGCCAGATCTGCTTCTGCCCCAGGGCCTTTGCACCTGCTGTTGTGGGTGGCCTGCAGATCCTTCCACTGAGTATTCCTGGAACTTCTGCCTTTGTTTCAGGCCTGAGCTCAGGTATCACCTCCCCGGAGAGGCCTTTGCTGCCCCTGCCTCCTTAAATAGCCGTTCTGCTGCCTGTCACTGGCTTTGATTCCGTTGTGGGGACCCCTGTCCCTGCAACACTGTTCCTTGTTTGTGTGCTTGTTTACCGTCCTGGCCCCATCTCAGCGTCAGCCCATGCGGGAGGGGACTTCTATCCTGTTTCCTGCTGCGTCCTGGCCCAGCGCTGGATGTCCATCAGATAGTGGACAAATGTTTGTTGAATGAATGGAGGAATGAATGGACAGAGTGAGGGGAGCCTCAGGCAGGCTAGAGGGATGATGTGTTGGGAAGCACGGGGTAAACTGAGGCTGGGAGGTGCACGGCATCTAGGGTCTGGCCAAGGGGTCATTGGGATTTTTTGGCAGGAGATGGGTGTGACGTGACTGCTGTTAGGTTTCGTGCCTGCTGCTGCAGACCCAGAGGGCACCCAGGTGGCGTTGTGGGCCAGGCGCCCCGTCAGGTGGAGAGGCGGCCCTTGGCCCCCGAGCTCCCGTATGAGTGGCTGCAGTAACGTGTTGCCACACATGCCGTCATTTAAAATACAGGAATGTGCTCTCTCACGGTTCCAGAGGCCAGAAGTCTGATTTGAAGGTGTTGGTGGGGCCGATTCCTCCTGGAGGCCCCTGGAGGAAATCTGTCTTTGCCCCTTCGAGCCCTGGTGGCTGCTGATGGCCCGTGGTGTCCCAAGGCTTGTGGCCACATCACCCCGCCCTCTGGCTCCGTCCGCCCATGGCGTCCTCCCTGTGAGCTGTGTCTTCTCTCTTACAAGGACACTGGTTATTGGATCGGGGCCCACCCTACAGCGGCGTGGTCTCATCTGAGATCTCGGATTGATGACATCCGCGAAGATCCTCTTTCCAGTAAGGTCCTAGCCTGAGGTTCCAGGTGGACGTGAATGTGTGGGGAACACTGGCCAGCCCAGCGAAGCTCCCATTTCCGGCTGCCCGCTCTGTGAGGGGCTGTCCCCAGCACACCGTGCCCCCCAGGCCCTGACCACCCCCTCCAGGCCCGCCTTGCTCGCTTCTCTCTTTGGCACCTGCGCCCTGAGAGGCAGCAGAGCGCAGCACATGGTCCAGAGCCTGGCCCGGCTCCCGCTGGCTGACCTTGGGCCAGTGTCTTCACCTCTCTGTGGCCACTTCTCCACCGTAAAACAGAACTAGGACAGTGCCCTTCCTCCCCGTGTCACTGAGCTCTGGTGAGGAAATGGATGGAAAGCGCTTTGACCCGGCCCGTGGTAATGTGTAGATAAGCATAACCGTTGTTACTGTAAGCAGAAACTTGAGTATTACATAAAGTAAAAACTCAGGGGGAAGCAGAGGCGACAGATGCTTCCCACTGTTCCCGTGACGTGTGCCGAGGGCAGTGGGGAACCGAGGCATGGCACCAGGAGGTGTGACGCTGCGTCCCCACCACCACCCGCCTGCCTTTCCTGCTGGGGGTCCTCGCACCAGCAGGGCCTAGCGTTTGGATGATGGAGGGACCTCGGAGCCTGATGGCCCAGCCGGGAAAGTGCCAGGCGGGTCCGTCTGCTCGGATGCCCTGGCCTCTCAGAGCTTCACCTCCTGGCTCTGCTGCAGGCTGAGGCTGCACCCACTCTCGGTGACCTGCGGTGACCAGAGAGCACATCTGCAGAAGCCCTGGGCCGGCCTACATGAGAGCTTCTGTGATGAAGGGGGCTCCAGAGGGTGGTTGGCACGTTCTGGGAGGCGGGGAGCGGGGGGTTTTTTTTTTTTTTTTGAGATGGAGTCTCGCTCTGTCACCAGGCTGGGGTACAGTGGCACAACCTTGGCTCACCGCAACCTCCGCCTTCCGGGTTCAAGTGATTCTCCTGCCTCAGCCTCCCGAGTAGCTGGGACTACAGGAGCATGCTGCCATGCCCGGCTAATTTTGGTATTTTTAGTAGAGATGGGGTTTCACCATATTGGGCAGGATGGTCTCCATCTCTTGACCTCCTGATCCACCCACCTCAGCCTCCCAAAGTGCTGGGATGACAGGTGTGAGCCACTGCGCCCGGTCGAGGGGTGCTTTCTAGGCAGCCCGGAGGACATAAGCAAAGGCGACCAGGAGACAGTGTCTCGAGAGACTGTGAGGGGCTGTGTCCAGGGAGGCGAGAGAGATGGCAGGAGGGACGCAGGGGCCGTTTCCAGGTCAGCCAGGCCTGAGTGCGAGCTGCAGGAGGCCACTGGCGTCGAGAGCTGCCGAGTCTGGTTTAGTTGGAGAGGCGACATGGGACAGCCTGGGGAACCCTGGACAGGGGCTTCTTGGGAGTTCTGTTTCCTGGGTTATAGTCCAGAGGGCAAAGGTCACAGCCTGCCAGCTTGGCCTTGCCCCAGTAGCTGGTTGCAGGCGTCCCCAGGACCTCTGCAGGCCAGCTGGGGCAGATCCTCCCACCCTCCACATACTGGTGCAAACATGCACACGTACACACACACTGCAGCCAGGCTCAGAAAAGCTGCCTCCTGTGACCGACCGGCAGGGCGGGAGCCAGCACCCGGCACAGGCCTGACCTCTCGTGCCAGCGCCATGCTGGGTCCCGGCCCCAACTTGCCCTTTGCCACCCTGTCCTGCCTCCAATCGAGTGTTTCCAGCATGGGAGCAGAAGCTGGGCATCGCTGACCCTGGGGTGTCCCTCCCGTGCCCCCTTCAGCAGCGCTGGCTGCGCCTCCCCCACCTCCCTGCCTCCCCACTACCCACATTGTCACAGGAGGCCCAGGTGTGCCGCCAGCTTGGCAGCAGCCTCAGGTTTCCCACCGCACGCAGGCAGGGGAGCGGGGGCTGTCTCTTCTGCATGCCTTGCCCTTGATCTTCCCTGGCTGTATCTTCCAGCCTGAATTGCTGGTGGCACCCCACAGGGCTCCCTTGTTCTGAGCTGCCTGGCACTGGGCATTGTGGTGCCACACACCTGAACCCCCGAATGGGGTCCCTTGCGGCTTGTTCTGCCCTCCCAGAAGCAGCTGCCACGTGGGGTAGAGTCTGACACCAGGTGTGGCCGCCACTGCGGTTACCACAGAGGAGGGGCCGGTGTGCTGCTCCCTGTTCGGGCGCCCTGGGCATTGCAGGGAGAGGCCCAGGAACGGTGGGCTGGACCAGCCCGAGTGTGCTCGCTGGCGGCCGTGCACGGCGAGGTGCGGGGGCAGCCGGTCCCCAGGCCCCTCACAGGTGCAGGCCCAGATTCTGTTGAGCTAAGCTTTGCGTGGCGGGCGGCTGGCAGCGAGCTGCTGAGCCTTCCAAAGGTAGCAGCCATCTGCACTGTGATAAAAAGCCCCGAGGATGATAAATAGACAAGCCGCACTTTTATTGGATTGCAGTTTGGGAGCAGCCACTTTGGGTTTGGCACTGTGTTAACGACAGATTTCTGCTTCTCTTGCAAGGCCTGGCCTCTCGGGGAGCACGCCAGCAGCAGCAGCCCTCCCCTGGCACGAGAGAGCTCCCCACAGACGCCCCGGTGGGTGGCTGGCCTGCTCCCGTTGGCCCCTACACCCACGCTGCCCTTGTGGGATTTCTGCTGGGGGGCCCCCCTTGTAGCTGGATGGGGTCAGGCTGATAAGTTCACATCCCAGCACTGATACCTGGTCGCTGTGTGTCTTCAGGCGGGTGTCCTAACCTCTCTGTGCTGCCAGTGCCCTGTCTGTGAAACGGGCAAATAATGGCATTTACCTAACAGGCTTGGGCAGTTCCATGGGTAATGGCTGTGCGTGTAACATTTGGAAAAGTGCCTGGGTGCACACACAGTGAGCGTTCTGTAAACATTAGCTGCTGCGATCAGCGCCATCAGCAGCCTGATTGGCAGTAATATTGCTTCCAAAGAGCCCTGCCTGGCCCTGGCATCCCAGCAGGCAGGGAGCTGTTTGGGGTCAGATCTGGGACAACAGGGCCTGTTCCCTGGAGGACCTGTATTTCCCAGGACAACAAGTCCCCTGCTGGGTGCTCCACTCATCGGTTAAAGATGGGTGCTCTTGGACCAGATGGCCTGATTACCTCATGGTCTCTCTGCTGTGAGACCTTGGGCAGTGGCTGCAACACTCTCTGCCTCAGTTTCCCCATCTGTCAAGCGGGGATAAAAACAGAACTGAATCTCGTGGTACTGCTGAGAGGCCTAAAGGAGATGACCTGCTGTGAGCTCTTGGACCACTGCCTGGCACGTGGTAGGCATGGCAGACGACGGCCCCTCGGCATTGCTGGTGGCTCTCCTGTTTGCCAAGAGCCCCGGGTGGGCCCGGCATTAGCTCTAGGTTCTGTGATGACTTGACTTGCGTGGAAGGACAGCAGCAGGAGTTGGGAGCAGAGGGTGGCCCAGGGCAGGGCTGGGCCCCTGCAGGGTGCGGGGGGCTTGGTAGACACCATCGAGTGGGTTCTCTGCCTGTGTGGCGGGGAGACCTACTGTGCGCTGGAGCTCAGCCCTGGGAAACGGAGGCACCAGGGAAGAGCAGGCATGGGAGACAGGAGCCTGCGTCCTGATCCGCGGCTTCTTAGGAGCATCGCACAAGTTGGCTCCTCTGTCTCAAGCTCAGTTTCCTCATTGGTGCTCCCCAAGGTTCCTCCCAGGGCCCCCCACCGTGCTCCAGCTGTCCCCATCTGGCCTTCTTTTCCCTCTGCTCGGACACACCCTTCTCCTGCTCTCTGTGCTCCTCCCCGCACCCCTACCCTCTTCAGTCTGACTCCTCGGACCCCTCCAGCACACTGTCAGGTGCGCACGCGCCATGCACACACCCTGAGCTGAGCCCCTTTGTTGAGCCAGGACACAAAGCAGCCTGCCCTGGGCAGTGACCCTGCTTGGGCCTCTCATGGCAGGCGCTCTGCCCTGCTGCTTCCTGGGCCTCCATGCCATGGGCCCTCCCAGTAGCCAGGGCTGCGCCGGCCCACCGTGCCTGCTCTGCAGGGAGGAAGTCAGCAGTCAGGCGTGTGCACACCCCGGCCCTCCGTGGTCTGGGCCGTGTTTCCCCACAAGGATTCTTTCTTGGGTCACTGTCTGTTCTGGCCACTCTGAGGTCCCAGCAGCCCTGAGAAGCCACCAGAAGAAGGCTCATATAAGCGTGTAGTGGCCAGGAGCTGGGGCTCACAGTTCAAGTCCCAGCTCCACCATTTGACCTTGGACAGATGACCTCTCTGGACTTTGACCTTCTCATCTGAAAAACGGGGCAGCTAAAAGAACCAGCTGCGCTGGCGTGCCGTGAGGATGAGGACTCTGGTTGGCCGCAGAGGTGGCTCACGCAGGTGTGCAATACACACCAGCTGTCACCAGCTGTCACCATCGTGGGCCAGGCTCCTGCTCCGTGCCTGTTTCCTCATTTCACCCTCACAGCATCCCTGGGGGGTGTCACATCTTCCCACGCACCAGATCAGGCCACCGAGGCTCCGTGGGGCTCGGGGCTTACAGGATCACCCAGGTATGCAGCAGTGGAGACAGAAGAAATGAAAGGCTGGCAGTGAGCTGCTGAGCCTTCCAAAGGTAGCAGCCATCTGCGCCTTTAGGTGTGAGGTCAAAGCCTGACATGCCTTCCAGGCACAGCTCGCAGGCCATCTGGTTCAGTTTCCAGGCTCATCAGCAAAGGTCCAGAGAGCTCAAGTGACTTGCCCAGAGTCACACAGCTTCTCACTACCAGCTCCTTCTGCTCCCTCAGGGCCTGCTGTGGCTTAGTGCAGGGATCAGGATTGCAAATCTTCATGGCAGGGGGGAGAAGCAGAACTGGGAAGGAAGCGCGGGGCACCTGGCGGCCAGCGAGGGCTCATCAGCCCTCGGCCTCCTCGCAGTGCTGCACCCGGCTCTGCTCCTCCGCCTGCCCTGCCTGCATCCCCTTCTCTGGAAAAGGATGTGCAGACAAGGGCCAGATGACAATGACCCCAGACTGAGCATCGCGGCCTCACCTTGTGTTCCCGCTGCCCGGGAGCTCTGGAAATATACTTGGGCCAAAGCTTAGGGATTCTGGGGTACAGCCGGGCTTCAGGATCTTTCCGGAAGCTCTCAGATGATTCTGCTTTATGGCCAGGGTGGAGGACCCTGGGGTGCAGGACCCTGTGCTCTTTGAGTGATGACCAGATACTGAACGGTGGTGTTTCAAAAGCAGAGAGAGCAGCTGCACGCGAGGAGGGGAGAGGGCACTTACTGAGCACCTACTGTGTACCCGGACGTGCTCCAGTCCCGTTATGCTCTTGTCAGCCCTGTGTGGTGCACATGAGACGGAGAGGAGAGGCGGGACCCCAGGGAGAAGATGTGCTCCTCACCTTCTGGCCCCTTCTAAAGCGAGCAGAGCCGACCCAGACCTGTGGCCACTTCCTCTCCCTCCTGCACACTTATCTGGCGCCTCTTCCTCCCTCCATCTGCCAAGTTAATACAAACTGGCAAGAGCGGTGGAGGGGGGGCTCCGGGGGCACCGCTGGCAGCCCGCCCCACGCCGCCCACGTCCCCGGCCCTGCAACCCTGGGCAGGAAACCACCAACGTGTTTATGAAAGAGGCAGGCGGCAGCTGCCGCTAACAGGTGAGCCCTTCCGGAGCCGAGCCTCTCCCAGGGCCTCCTGGAGAAATCGGTAATGAAGTGCAGCTGTGAACTCCGGTTTTGGGTCAGAAAGGCAATTTCTCATCTCTCCTCGCAGCAATTGAGTTGAAAATCCAGGAGCTGTTTGCCTCTCCCCACGCCTCCACCCCCTCAGCCCTCACCCGCCTGAGCGGGAGGCCTCTCAGGCGTCAATATTGACTCTGTCAAAGGCAGGTGGCCGGGCGCAGGAGGGAACTGGGCTGGAAACCGGGCCGGGAGCAGCCCCTGGGGCCAGTGAGGTGGGAGCAGGGAGCAGCTGGCCGGGGCGCCCTGGGAGAAGGAAGGCTGTTTTTCCTCTCGTTTTAATTGGTCTTTGTGACTCTAATGGTGCCCGATTCACCTAGGGGCAGCGTATTGGCTCAGGTCCCCACCGCGCACCACATCTGAGCTGTTCAAGAGGCGCCAGGCAGCTGTTCCTGGCCTAACCGACTTTTCTGGATGGTTCTGGGCCTGGAAGGGCCCAGAAAAACAAAGCCAAGAGATGGCTGAGAAACCTCAGGCCTCCGTGGGATGGCAGCCGGCCGCCGAGCCAAGGCCGCATGTGGGCAGGGGAGAACAGAGCCCCGCTCCCAGATGCAGCTGCGGTCATGGCCTGGCCTGGCCACCTTTGGCAACAGGGTCACCTGAGAATCCAATTTTCCTAAGGCCCAGATGAGGTGAGCAAAGCTTGCCAAGTGAGATTGATTGGATATCGCAGTGGGAAGCGGCTCCCGCCCTCTCTCCCGGAATGGACACTTAGGAAGCCCAAATGCCTTGTTCCCAGCCCAGCTGAGATGTGTTCAGGAAACACTGGTAGCCTTTGAGGAGGGGGCCAGGTGTAGTGGTTGTGAACTGTGGGCTCTGGGGCCAGCTTGCCTGGGGTTTGGATTGCTGCTGTGTGACTTTGGAGAGATCGCTTGACTTCTCTGATCCTGTCTCCTGCAAAATATAAAGGTTGTATTTGACGATCCACGCTGTGAATCTGATGATGACAACAATGCCAGCAATAATAAGCATTTCCCCGGTGGGGACAGAACGGAGTGGGCTGTGCCGCCTCTGCCCCCTTGGCGTAATCGGAACTGCACAGCTGCACGCAGCCACCCTATTACCATGGTGGGGACTTTGTGGCCAGTTCTATTTTAGGCACCTTACGTATTTTTTCAAAGCCACATTTGGCTGGGCATGGTGGCTGAGGCCGTGCACTGTGGTTCACTCCTGTAATCCCAGCACTTTGGGAGGCTGAGGCGGGCAGATCACCTAAGGTCAGAAGTTTGAGACCAGCCTGGTCCACATAGTAAACACCCCCCTTCTCTACTAAAAATACAAAAATTATCTGGGTGTGGTGGTGCGTGCCTGTAATCTCAGCTACTAGGGAGGCTGAGGCAGGAGAGTCACTTGAACTGTGTGCTGATGGTGGTTGGTGTGTATGCTGATGGTGGTTGGTGTGTGTGCTGATGGTGGCTGGTGTGTGCTGCTGGTGGTGTGTGCACTGATGTTGATTGTTGTGTGTGCGCTGATGGTGATTGGTGTGTGCTGATGGTGGTTGGTATGTGTACTG
>PVKP010033111.1:0-25289 GCA_004027715.1 Plecturocebus donacophilus | reverse complement strand
GTTTTTTTTTTTTTTGGTGTGTATTTTTTTTTTCTGTTTGAAATATGCTGTGTCTTAAAATTTTATATTATTACAAGATACATTCTTTTGGCCTAATGTTGATGTACAGGTTACAAGGAGGTGGAGATGGGGCAGTGACACTGTAGTCTAAGGAATGCCTTGAAAGCTTGAATCACTGTTAGGAAACCGCCAAAAGAAACAACTCATGAAATGAATCAGCTTCCGAACACACAGAAGCAAAGTGGGAAGAATTCAGTGCAAATCATGAGTGGCCCCTCCAGAATTCCCTTTGTCTGTACTTAGAGTTACAGCAATAGGGATACAAAAGCCCTCTGCAAAATTTCCCCAGATGAAATCAGAAATAAATAGGAAGGGTGAGCAGTGTGAGGAAATGCAAACTCTATGCAATGTGCAGGCTTTGTGGTTACAGCACTCTGAACTGATACTCACACTTGATGTAGGTAAATTCTGTAGCACGGCACGCCGTAGCTGCTGGCACCTGAGTGTGGACTAATGCACTTTGAGAATAAACTCCAACCTCGCGCTGCTGAGGCCTGATACATCATCGTGTGAAAGGAAGCGAGACTGATTTCTGCCATAATGGACAGCAGAGATGCATTTAAATAAGAGGATTAGTGTGTCTGCCTCCTAGATGGTGAATAAAGTTAATTTGGAATCTTTCATGGTAGATGGGCCAAGGAGGGTTTGCACAGGACTCTCCCTTCTTTTGACCCATTGGTGATCACTTTACAGTGGCTCTGTTTAATCACAGAAAGAAATTTTATGAATGTTGGAAGCAGAAGATAGTGACTCATAATAGCACCTAGACATACAGGTTTGGATTTGAACATACATATATGCTTAGGAAAGAAGTGAAGGTCCTTCTTTAGAAACAGTGCTGTTTTTGTCAGGCCAGCCATCAGCAGGGATGCATACATGCACATGTGTGTGCATTTAAGGCAAGTACTTTACATATCTTTGCACAGTTCCTACTGAACATGTAAGACCTTTAGAAGCAATATTGTCCAGTTCCATCCCAAGTTTAATTTTTAAAACAATTTTGTGGCTAATAACAAAAATCTTAAAACTATGGCATCACACAAATCCTTCATGCTTTTTTTTTTTTCTTTCTTCTATTTCAGCTCACTCCATCACTCAATGAGATAATAATGAGATTTCTACTTTGGAGAGGCCAAGTTTAATGAAGAGAAAAAAAGGAAAAGAAGTTGCAAGACTTGAATAAAATCTGCTGCACCTTGTAAATGCTCTAACTGGACATGAAGGAAGGGGGTGAGGGAGCGGGGTGGGATTTTTGGTGCAAGTAGCACATGGTTTAAATATGAATGAACGAACCTGTGATCTAGTCCTTGTCTTGTAATTGTGGATTAATGTCAACGTTAATCAGCCCCTCAAAGGGAGAGAAAAGCTGGACCTTTTCCCTTGCTGTACCATATTCAGCGTTTGATTTCCATGGGCTCCGCCATTTATGTGTAAAATTTGAAATGGTTGTCACCTCTCTCTGAGGAGCGAGTTTGAAGCCTCCACACCAGCTGCTGCTGGAGATTCAGAGCCCAACTGTGGGTCCAAGAGGGAAGCTGGCTGAAGAATGAGGACCACTGGACTCTCCGTTAATCTCTAAGGGGTCTGCTCCCCAGGAACGTTTCCGAACAATGGGGACTTTGTTGGTAGCCATTTGGTAGATGTTCTTTTCTATTTATAAGTGACTTTAAACTTTCCCTTGGCTGTTAAGAAGTTTGTTATAGATATAGCTATTTATTGTTCCATGCCTGCATGCTGAAACAATGCCTACAGCTGTCTTCACATGTATGGACGTGTGTGAATGGTTATATGTTTTGCACATTTTGTGGCTGTTGAGATGTGCTTTGCTGCACAAACATGAAAAATTTTGAGTTACAATTTGGAGTATAACTGGAGGGTGGGTTGGGGAGGGGTGGATTTTTAAAATGTCAAGACAGGGAAGGATGACAAAATGAAAATTTCAGTGACATCCTAGAGGTAGAGAAACCGTGGAGATCACTTTTCTCAGACTCACCAACTTTTAATGGGATTTCATGGGGTTTGGTTTTGCTGATGGGGTAAGGGGAGGCTTCTTTCTGCCCTTTTTCCCCTTCCTATCTGATTTACCTAATTCAGTCTCAGCTGCTGAAATCTGGAAAGGACCAAATTGCTTTACAGTTTTTTTTTTTCTTTGTGTAATATCCTGAAATCCTGGAAAATTCTATGGAATAGGTCTGTATATAGGGCACAAGTAAAGGCACTGTCCAAAGTTTATTTATTTATTTATTACCCTCTGAGAATTCTTTGCCATAACCACAGTTAAGGAGTAAAAACAGAAGTGTCACAGATATAAATTACATCACCAGATTTACTTGACCTGAACTGGTTCTCCTCTTGCCATACGATTTAGTAAGTTCTAGAAGGTCGCCAAGACAATAATCACATTGGCACAATGTATGCTTTAGTGCTCACCCTTAGGCAAATCTCTTTTTTAAAAAACTCTTTGGTGCACAAGTAACACATTTGGCCACGAAACACCAAAGAATTGTCCACAGTGGCCCCTATTGAGAAGTTTTCCGGTAGAGTTGGAAATCAGTTGTGAATACATTCTTTGCTAGTTGGAGTGCTTGTTTACTGAGCATGTGCCGTCCTAGGTATTAGTGCTAGTCTCAAATAGGTGCTTCCCCTGAGGTGCGGGGGACGCCCAAAGTTTGCAACTCAAACTGCTTTCATTGATGTTTCTCACATTGCTGTATTTTAGAAAATAGGGGTTAAGACTGATAACAACCTTTTACATCGTGACCGTGTTTGCATTGTCTAATGACAGATAAATCCTTAACATTTCTCTCCACCTTAGTACTTTAGACTAATTGTGCTTGTCCGTCCATGCCATGAATGAGTGGGCTGTAGTTGGGCCAAAATAAATGAGCCGTTGGAAGAAAAGAATCACAGTACTTTCCAGCACTCAGTCCCGTGGTTCCTAGATGTGTTCTGAGCAATGCAAATGTCTAATTGTCCCCTAGCGGGCATAGTCAGTGTCGTTTATATTGTAGCAGTTACAGCTCTGTAGTTTATGATGCAAATCTGCCAAGAGAGATGTATGTGTCACTGCGTGGCTTCTGAAAGCAGGATGAATTTTCTGCAGCTGTTTCAAAGTTGGGGTCTGTCCTTGAATCCTCTATTAATTACTGTGTGTGAGCCAGGGGGAGCCGTGTTAAGCGTTGGGCCCCCATCCTGCAGGGAACTATCTGGACTCCCGCTCTTTGAATTGATGTAGGCATTTGGTCTCACTACTTGACCATTCTCACCCAGTGAAACGTCCCACACTTTGAAGCAAATACAATTCACAGCACAGTACACACAAAAACCTTGGCATCAGACAGAGAAGGTTCTTCGTATTTTGTGGGCTGGTTGCTGTAGAAACATATAACAAAGGGCAGCCCTCCACTTCTGGTAGAATTGTGTAGCCCCTTTTCTCTGGGCTTGACACCTGTCTTGAATAAGAGTGATTAGAGCCGCATAATATCCCTCTCTTGGCTATTGACTGTGGTTCACGTACAAAACTCTGTATAAGTTGAAGGAAAATGTTCATGTTCATATGTACTTGTTTGCTATGACTACATTTTGAGGTTTTGTAAAACTGTTATTTTTTTTTTCACAATGTGAAACTGAAGGTCAATAAATTATTAGAGATTTTCTCTTCATTATGCATGTGGGTCTTTATTTGAATACATAATTTGAGCCGTTTCTCATTTGTCCAAAGAAGGATCATTTCAGATATTTCGAACATGTTTTATTTCACCATTTAGTGATCTTTACAAAGGTAATTTTGCGTATTAAATAAAACTTTTGTTGACCATTAGAGTATCTCTAAGTAAAGCAAAATACCTCATTTATGGATTATTCATAGCTGGGAATCTAACAAGCCACACACCATGTGATATTAAGACAGCACACTTTATAATAGAAGGAATTTAGTTTTTTGAAATCCTCACGTGGGTTATATTTTGATAGAAAGCTGTTGGAGAAGGAGCTGGAGTTCAATCCTCTTTTCATCTGCTGACATCCGCTTTAGAAATCATTTAAAGTGGAAAGATATGCGTATTATTTCTGTGCTGGCACAGAAAAGCACAAGTTTAACCCCCTCAGGGACACTCAGCTTCTTCCAAGCTGATGGCTATCCTAGCTGGCTCTGCCTAAGGCCAGTTGAAGCCTCCTGCCCCCACCTCATGATAGCTTCATGTCACACTCAGATGCTCCTTTATCATTTGGATTAGACTCCTTATTGTTTCAGTGTGCAGAGCAAGGTTGGGCATAACCTTTTCTGGGTAGAAAATAAATATTACCTAATTGGAACTCTAGGAGCGCTCACAAGTAGGCATAATGCAATTGCAGCCTTTGGACTTTGACCAAGATGCCAGAGCAGACACCTTGGATTTGACAGGAGGATCATTTGGTTCTGTGCTGTGTAAAGCTGGTCTAGAGCCAAGCCTTTGGGGACCAGTGTCAGTCCTCAGATTCCAAGGGCACGATGTTGAAGGCCTGTGGATACCCTGTTGATGACACCATATGTGTGACACCAAATGATAGGGAATTAGGGAAGGTTAGTTAGGAGTTGATGGATGGGATTTAGACTCAGGAAAAAGTCTTGATGTTAATCCCTAGAGGGGTTGAGAATGGTTCCTATAGAAATAATTGTGAACAGACCTTTCATTCTCTGGAATTGTTTCTCTGTATCATCTCAGTTGGAACATATAGACAGATTAATAAGATACTTCAAATTCTGAATTTTCATTCATTTGGAAATTTCATTTCATTTAGATCACCCCAAACAGTGGCTATGGTAATAAAACTCTGGCCACAGTAGGGAAACGGGTTGGAGGTCGGCAGTCCAGGCCCGGGACAGCACCCCCACGAGGCCATTAGGCCTCATCCTTACAGGATGGCAGCTGCACCTCATGGCATCACATCTGCTTTCCAGGCAGCAAAAGTAGGGCAGACAAAGGGGAAAGGGCTCATGCCAGAGGACAGTCTCCCTCTTTCTTGGAATAGTAATAGTTTACCCAAAATTCTCACCCGGGAGACTCACACTTACCTCTCAGTGGCCAGAATTGGGACACGTGAACTTGCCAAGGTATAAGAGAGCCTGGGGCGGGCAGTTCTTTATCTCACACACTGCCACCTCACAGCAATGTGATTTAATAGGAAGGAACAAAGGGAGAGCAGACACTGGAGGGGGGACGATGCAGATTACCCCTGCATTAGCTGGGCTTATCTACTCCAGCAATGGTCCCCAGCCTTTTTGGCACCAGGGACCGGTTTTGTGGAAGACAGTTTTTCGATGGATGGGGACTGGGGCCGGAGGTGGCAGGGATGTTTCTGGGATGAAACTGTTCCACCTCAGATCATCAGGCATCAGATCAAGCTTGTCCAACCTGCAGCTCAGGGCAACTTCGAATGCAGCCCAACACAAATTCATACACTTTATTAAATTATTTGTGATTTTTATTTTTGCTCATTAGCTATTATTACGGTGTTTTATGTGTGGAAGAGACAATTCTTCTTCCAACGTGGCCCAGGGAAGCCGAAAGATTGATTGGACACCCTTTCATTAGATTCTCATAAGGAGTATGAGACCTAGATCCCTCACATGCGCAGTTTACAATAGGGTTTGAGCTCCTATGAGAATCTAATATCCCTGCTTCCCCTGCTCCACTGATCTGACAGGAGGCAGAGCTCAGGCAGTGATGCTCACTTGGCTAAGGCTCGCCTCCTGCTGTGCTGCCCACTTCCTAACAGACCACGGGTACTGGTCCATGGCCCAGGGGCCACGGACCCCTGTACTACAGGGAATCATCCAAGAGTCATTGTAAATAACAGCCCCATTCACTGAGTGATGACTGTCTATTCAGAGCTTGCTATATGGCTGACTCCCTTGCCATATAGCAAGCTCTGAATAAATAGCTGAGATTGTGCTAAGGAACTGCTTTACAGTCATCTCATTTAATCCTCATGACAAATTTAGGTAAATATAGGGAGATTTCTTAACATCTCTGAGCCATAGATTCTCTGTAAAATAAGCACGACTAACATTCTTTCTAATAGAAACATTTCATAATATAAGAAATTTAAGAGAAAGTACCAGGCTCAGTACCTGGCACACAGTAGGTCCTCAGTAATTTTTGGTTGTCATTTGAAAACATCATGGGGAAAGATACATATGCATAAATCTGAGTGCTCACTCTGTGCCAGGGACTGTGTTAAGGGTTTGCATGCCTCTCACCTTGCCCATCCTCCTGGCAACCCTATGAGAGCAGGCACTATTTTTACTCTCAGTTTGGAGATGAAGAAACAGGTCTTGAGAGATTATATAACTTGCCCGAGGGAGTGGTGGAGGTGGATTTCAAGGCACACTCTGACCTGCTCCTCCAGGTCCAGGAATGTAGAGGAAGGTGATTCACGGGGCTGAGCCTGACTGTGAGAAACCCAGGGCTGCCCTGCATCCGTCGTGTCTGGAACACACGATTCTGTGAGGTGGGCCGAGGAGACCTGCAGCTGGTGAGCCCTGCCCTGGACATGAGGACCGAAGAAGCCAGTGGAAAGAGTCAACTGAGACTCAAAATGTTTCTTGACAACCAGAAGATAAGGTTGTAGAGAATTTTAAAATAAACGGGGGCTTCCTGGAGGTTATCACACCTGATCATTCATTGAGCTATACACGGACTCTTTCAGTGCTATTCTGTTTGTAAGATGTTTATTGACTGACTGATTGAATATACCCATGGATCATGGCCAGACCATGTATAAGAATAGAATTCTGGCCCACAGTCTGCAGCGACCAGCCCAGGAAACCAACACATTATCTATAGTGATTAGCCTAGGATGCCAGCCTGCTCTCTGTAAGTCAGACCTGTAGGAAGTCAGACCACTATTTCCAGCAACTGGTTTAGAAAGCCAGATAATAACTCCTGTATTATTCACAGTCAGCCCCAAATGGCCAGGACTTGACTAATAACTGACTGCTTCCCTAATTTTTGTCCTTGCTTCTAACTAAGGACCAGCCAGAGATGGCTAAATATGCACCCTTACCCAGACACCACAGGATACCCACTTCTGGTTGCCCCATCCGCAGCTTCCCCGTGCCAACAGCCTTCAATCAAACCTGAAGACATCCCTTTTTTCCCCACAAGGAAACTTTCCCTTTTCTCTGTCTTCCTTTGAGTCTCTGCCAAAATGCAAGTGAGAGTGGCTGACTCCCTTGCCATGTAGCAAGCTCTGAATAAATAGCTTTTGCTTGTTCACATTTGGCTGGTCATTGTTTATTTTCACAGACAAATGATTGCTCAATAAAATAATTAAATGTTTCAGTAAAAAGGTTCACAAAAATGAAGTGGGGACCAACAATTTGGGCTCTAGGCAAGCTGGGTTTTCAGAAGGTTGTTATCCTCCTGACTGTCTGGGTAAATAAAATGTATGTAGTGCATATAGCATGAGAAAAATGGATTTTGAGTTAATGGGGTTGAGATTAGGGCATCTGGTTTGCAAAAGGAGAACAGTTGCTTTGTTTGGGAATATTTTGAATAAAGTGAGAACACTTAAATAAGTTTTACAGCCATATTCATGGTGTACATGAATGTATGAATAAATGCAAAAACTTAGCAGTTAATTCCTGGTCTTGCCTGTCACAAATCTTAAGTGCTTTGCCTGTCTGACACATACTCAGACTAAACCATCTGTCCTGCATTTGAATTTAATCACAGACAATGAATTTTAAAGCTCTGTTATATGTCAGATATTGGACAACTAGGTGCAAGACCTAACTTTCAGAGGGGAAAAAATGTACATTGAGGCATGACGATGAATTCAAAGCAATTTGACTGAATTATAAATCTACCATAATCTTGTCCAGCTCTGCTTACAGCCCAGCTCGCTTTGGGAGGCCTGGGGAAGCCAAATGAGGCAAAGTTTCTGTCTTTCTCTCTCTGGTCCTGTTTCCTTGGCAACCATAATCTTTATCTTCGCAAAGATGAGGGACTGCAGCGAGGAAAGGCATTTGAAATTGCAGCAAAGTCTCTCCCTAACCCTTTTCTTGTGTTATCCGATGATTTGTTTTGTTATGAAAAGTTATTTTACACCCGCTTTTTAGATAACATGGGGAGTGTTTATTGGATATCCTAGAAAGGCTGAGGATTTTTTTCCCATGGGATATGCTAATATTGTGTCCACAAAGAAGATGAAATCAGCCTCTTGGTAGACACAAACTAGGCACCTGCAAAGTGGGAACTCAAATCTGTCTCACTTTCTCTCTGTCTTTCTCTGAGGTTCTAACGAACACATACGCAAGCTCTAAATTGCAAATACACCTGCCCACCTCACCCACCCACATACATTCTGGGCAAGGCATTGCTGCCAGGAGAACCATTTGCAGAGAACAAATTTTGTAATTTTGAAATAATTTCTATACTCTGAGGGGAAGGAAAGGAGAAAGGAAAAGCAGAAGATAACCTTGGGGGGATGTGTCTAGTGATGGTGCCCTCTTCACAGCCCTTTCTGGTACTTTCAGAGGGTCCACCTATTCAAGAGACGGAGGGGGCCAACCAGAACCCTTTTTCAAAACGGGAATACCTAAACTGCATTTTGAGGGCTGTTAGTCACTCACACATTCGTATGAATCAGGCCCATCTGAAGGCTGGGTGGGGGTTGGGAGTGGGGCTCAGACCTAGGGGGACACCAGGAATTAGGATAGGAGGCTTGTAGGTGTGGGAGAAGAATGAGAAAGGCACATTTTTACTTTGAAGTGTTATGGCTAGAGAGGGGAAGAGATGAACAGGTGGAGCACAGAGGATTTTTAGGGCAGTGAAACTGTCCTTATGATACTATAATGAGGAATATCTGTCATTAAACATTTGTCAAAACCCATAGAATGTGCAACACCAAGACTCAACCCTAATTAAACTGTGGACTTTGGGTGATAATGATGTGTCAGTAGGAGCCTAAGAAATGCAGGTTGTAACAAATGCACCACTCTGGGCTGGGATGTTGACAGAGAGGGAGAGGGAGGTTGTGCTGTGTAGGGGTAGGAGGTATTTGGAAACTCTGCGCTTTTTGCTCAATTTTGCTGTGAACCTAAAACTGCTCTAAAAAAATAAAGCCTATAATGCTTTCCTCTCCCCCAAACACCCTATAAAAACATTGGAAACAAAAGGAGTCTTTTAGGGTTGTCAGATAAATTGTTTAATAAAGCATAGAAAGTATTTATTTAAATGTTATCTTGAATGGACTTCATGTACTGGAAAGAGAGAAAACTCTTTCTCCCTGCAATATTGTCAGATATATATTTGGTTCCCTTCTTACACACAGCTCCTAAAATCCTTGGAATTGCCAGAGCGATGGGCATCTTTTATATGCTAATAAGATGACTGGTGGCTGGGGGACCCTACGTAGCTTCAGGGCGAGGGCTGCATCGGCATGATTAGAGGATTGGGATTTTTTAGCCCCACCCTTCCAAATTTGTGGGAGGCCAGGACTGAAGGTTAAGTTGATCACCAGTGATTAAGGATGTAATCAATCATGCTTATGTAATGAAGCTTCCATAAAGACCTAAAAAGGGCTGGGCTTGAGAGCATCTGGATAGCTGACCACATGGAGGTTTCTGGAGGGTGATGCGTCCAAGAAGGGATGGAAGCTCGTCTTTTCCTGTATACTTCACCCTATGCTTCTCTTCATCTGTATCCTTCATAATGTCCTTGTAATAAACCAGTAAACATAAGTAAAGTGTTTCTGTGTTCTGTGAGCAGCTGTAACAAAGTACCAAACGCAAGTAGGAAGCTGTGGGAACCCTGATTTCTAGTCAGCTGGACAGTGGTGACAGGCATCTGAAGCAAGGGCAGTCTTGTGGGACTGCACTCTCAGCTTTTGGGATCTGACACTATTGATTCGGATAGGAGAAAGAAATACTGGGTAGAAGAGGGCAGTTCCCTGGCAAGAGCCCCATCTTCAAATCCGGAAACCCCTGGCCCTAAACGGAAGCAGGCATTTCTGTTTTTGCCCCAAAATGTTGCCTTTTGGGCTGCCACACCCCCTATCCTGTACCCATGTAAACTCCAAATCCCAGGCTCCACAAATAGATGAGCAGATGAACAGAAGAGCAGAGGAGCAGAAGAGTGGCACAGCAGAGAAGGAGAGAAGAGAAGGAACGTCTGAAAGTCAAGAGGAGTTTGGCTGGGGACAGTTGGAGAGGAGATGAGCCACAGGATGGCCAAATTCCAGGGGAAGATCATCTTCCTACTCCATCCCCTTTCCAGCTCCCCATCCATCCTGCTGAGAGCCACCTCCATCATTCAGTAAAATCCCCCGCATTTACCATCTTTCATTTTTTTTTTCGAGACAGAGTCTCACTCTGTCATCCAGGCTGGAGTGTTGTGGTGCCGTCTTGGCTCCCTGCAACCTCTGTCTCCTGGGTTCAAGCAATGCTCCTGCCTCAGCCTCCTGAGTAGCTGGGATTATAGGCATGTACCATTATACATTATACAGTATACAGTATACATTATACATTATACAGTATAGGCATAGCATTAGTCTCTGTAAACTATGGTACTGGGCAGAACCTACAAGAAAAGTAAGGTAAGAGAGGTAAAGGAGAGGAGCCACTGGTGCCCAGCACAGGAACCCCACTACCCACTACCAAATGGGAAACATCAGGGTTTAGAGAGAATGTTTTCTTGTTTGTTTTTTTTGAGTCGGGGTCTTGCTTTGTCACTCAGGCTGGAGTGCAGTGGCATGATCATAGTTCACTGCAGCCTTGATCTCCTGAGCTCAAGCGATTTTTCCACCCCAGCCTCCCCAGTAGCTGAGACTGCCATAGTCACTATACCTGGCTAATTATTGTAGAGATGGTGGTTTCCCTATGTTGCCCAGGCTGGTCTCAAACTCCTGGGCTCAATTGATTGATCCACAGCCTCAGCCCCACAAAGTGCTGAGATTACAGGCGTGAACCACTGCACACACTTTAGAAAAAAATGTTTTCTATCCTCTGCTTTCCTTCACTGGAGTCTGGCCTGGGTTGTGGTCTGGAAGTGCTCCCTACCTTCTCTGGCTCTCCCCTCTTCCTTTCTTCACTAGAATTTCTCCCTATAAATCTCTTGCTCGCTGAATCCTGCCTGGGCGTCTGCTTCTTGGAGGACCCAAACTAAATCAGGAGGTTTACAACTACAGACAAAGATTGAAATCATTTCTACCCATCACTCATCCTTGTGGCCCTGTGGTTTCCTGTGTGGACAGGGCAGGTGTAGGGACAGGTGAGGGAAAGGCTTTAGAGGGGACGAGATTGCCCCAGTGACCCATCTTCGAGCAGCTCACTTCCAGAGGGATTGTTTCTTCCCTTTCTTTTTTATATTTGGCGAGATGACTCAATGGTTTTGAAAACTTCTCAGCATTTGGCACGGTCTGCCTGAGCATAGTGAGATGACTGCTCTGTTCACAACTACGCTGCAATTTTAGACAAAATTTTCAGAGGATCTCAGCACCTAACAACACTTAAAACCTTGTTGATAATTTCAAGATCCATAACATCTGCTTATTTCATTTTGTTACAAGTCACCTGGGCAAAAACTCTTCCTAACTCTGCCCCATGAGTGAGCCAATATCCAATTAGAACATTCTGCTTAACAGCAGTAGCAATCATCCTGTGGCCGTCTATGAAAAAAGCCTTAAAGGTATGGCGTTTCTCCATGTTATCAAAACAAAATCATTATTTTTCTTTGTGGCTCGAACGGGCTATTTGCTAATGTCTTACCAGCTCAACAGCTTATTCTCTGAGAAAGAAACAGTCATGGTTTCTTTGAGAAAAATTTCTCCTTCTATCTTGAGGTTTTAAATAAAAGGATTTGGGAGCCATTTAGTGTGCATCGTAAAATAATGTGGCTATAATAGCGTCAGAGGCCCGCAGTTTCCAATCACTTTAAAAGCATGCCTATTACATCTATTCAAGATTTTCCAGTGGAGACCTTTGAGCATTGTTATGAAATAGATACCAAAGACACTGAGTTCCACAGCGATTTCTCCTCTCATTATTTTTTCAAATTGCTAGAATGTTATTCAGGAAAGGAAAATTGGTTGATTGCATCTGCAAGGACCTTTTAGCTTTGGAAGCAGGAAAAGCCCACACTGGTCACCTTCAGCTTATTATATATCCTGACCCCTGTTTGGCACGTGTCTTTCTTCAAGGTCAGTTTTCTGACTCTTGTGTATCGTTCTGGAAGGTGCCTAAAGAATAATGCCTTGGAAAAGACCACAAATTGACATCACTATTGTAAGATACATGGATGTACTTTGGTCGAGAATTAGGCGGAGGTGGACATCCAGGCCTGCGTGACTCTGTGGGACTGGTGTGCAGGTGCTCACCTCCACTTGTTATATAACCTAATCTGTTTTTTATTGTTGTTGTCGTTGTTGTTTTTTGAGACGGAGTCTCGCTCCACAGCCCAGGCAGGAGTGCAGTGACCCAATCTCAACTCACTGCAACCTCCGCCTCCCGGGTTCAAGCGATTCTCCTGTCTCAGCCTCCAGAGTAGCTGGACTACAGGCGTGTGCCACCACGCCTGGCTTATCTTTTGTATTTTTAGTAGAGATGCGGTTTCACCATGTTAGCCAGGATGGTCTCTATCCGCCTGCCTTGGCCTCCCAAAGTGCTGGGATCACAGGCGTGAGCCACCGCGCCCGGCTATATTACCTGTTTGTGTAAGCTCATTCTCGGCTCAGAGCCACTATGGTTTGTAAAAGGTATAACTGCCCTGCTGATACTGTGCAGGCACTCTTGGGCTCAGCTTGACATGGCTTGGGGATGCACTGGTGCCCAGAGAAAGAGACAGCGAGCCAGAGCTGTCTGCAGATGGACAGAGGGGGGCCAGGGTGCCGCACAGTTCAACACGGCTCGTGCTTGTGCCCAGAGGGGGGAGTTGAGCTGCTGACCCTGAAGGCAGGGGAAAGCCAGCTGTGCAGGTGTGCGTGGGAGCAGCCAGGGCCGCGGGGCCGGAGCAGACAGCCGAGATCAAGGCGGACGGTGTGAGAGAGCTGCTGCTCAGAGAGGTCAACTAAAACTACACTTGGCTTGCTTACAGCCCCCTGAGTGTTCTTTCAGCTATTCACCCACCCGCCTACTCCCCGCGGACCTCAATATGGGCGCGAACCTGACTCTGGACCTGACAATTAACTATCTTGATGCCATCTGCCAGGACCTGAGAAGAGTTTGGGCCCTTTTGTGGGGCAAACATTGCCCACTGTAATCCTCATCTAGCAGCCTTAGCCAAACTCTAAGAGTGTAGGAAATGACTGATGGTAGTCTGAATGGATAGAATCCTGTCTGTAGCAAACTTCGCTTTCTGTGTGCCAAGCAGGTTTTCTCTGAACCCTCTCTCTACCCCAAAGACAAAGCTCTCACATCAGCATGGGATCAGAACTGGTTACCAGTCCGGGGTTTATAGCTGATCCTGGATCCTGATTCTCAGCCTATGCTTAATTTTCTGTGGTGACAATTAAAGCTCATTAAAAAGCTGACACATTGTTTCCAGCCTGTCTCTGTGATTTAATTAAAAGTCTTAAGGAAGGAGGAGCAGAAACTGTATTAGTCACAGAAAAAAGTTTGGGGCCTCTCTTTTTATCTCATGAAGTTATTTGTAATTTGAGTTATTCAATGGCTTCCACGAAGAGCCCCTTCTGTTGAAATGTTAAAAGAAGATGAAGTTAAACCCAATCAGTATGTTGTCCTTCATCCAGAGGAAATATTGACAAGCTAAAATAGAATCACTGACAGCCACCTGCCTTCTTGTAAATTCATCTTACAATTTAAACTGAAGGAGAAATGATAGATAATGAAGAACAAGTTTTTTCAATGCAGAGAAAAAGTTGATTGGAGACTTTTTATGTTTCAGCCTGATAAATATAATTTCAATCTTTTTTTTTACTCAAATTAAAATATCTAAGTAACTCAGGCTGTTTCTGTTATAGTGTAGTGCATAAAATTATATTGATTTAAATAGTAATAAGTACTCACTTGCTATTTAACCTGATTGTCATAGTTCCTGATAGGAATATTTTCCAGGGAATTTGAAGAAATGGTTTTGAAGGTGAAGTTTGGGTCTTTATGTGCTACCTATTTTGGGATGGGCACAAAAATGCACCATGAGCCCAACTGAAAAATGGTGACATATTAGCTTGTTATTGCAAGGTAATTTTTAAAATAACCCAGCTTTTGAAAAACTAAGAATCAAGGTAAATCCTTGGCTAAGCCTTTATAACTAATGAATTTTTGAAAGACTGTATACTCCTGAGAAGTACTGAATGTATTTAACTGATTGAAAAGATTAATTAGCTCATTGCTATAGGAAACACCTTGTTCTATGTTATATCCATGAAGGCCATGGGTCAGCAACCAATAGCAGGCTAATGGGGCTAGACCAGATTGGTTACCTGTTTAAACAGTGGTTCTCAATACCTGAAGGTGCTCAACCCTCCAGTGTCTATTAGACTCACCCAAAGGACTTTGAAAATCAATGGCCAGGCATGGTGGCTCTCACCTGTAATCCTAGTACTTTGGGAAGCCAAGGAAGGTGGATTGCCTGAGCTCAGGAGTTTGAGACCAGCCTGGGCAACACGGTGAAATCCCTTCTCTACTAACAATCCAAAAAAAAAAAAAAATTCGCTGGGCCTGGTGGTGTGCCTGTAGTCCCAGTTACTTGGGAGGCTGAGGCAAAAGAATGCTTGAACCTGGGAGTTCAATCTTGCAGTGAGCAGAGATTGATTGGCCACTGGACTCCAGCCTGGAGGGGACAGAGTGAGGCTCCATCTCAAAAAAAAAAAAAGGAACTACTGATGCTCGATTTCAGTCCTGGTGCCCCCATCCCACCCCAGGTCCTGACTTATTGGTCTGGGATCAGATACATGCCTCTGTAAGCTTTTGAAGCTTCTTAGGTGAATCTAAATGCTTTAACCCAAAGCAGTTGAGGCAGGTGGTGCCAGGATCACAAAGAGAAGTGAGGAGAATTTCTCTGACTCAAACTTACTTTTGGCAATTACAGACTTACTTTTGGCATTGCCCTGAGTTTATGGGTGGAAACTTCAAGTTTTGTGCACATGACTGTGTGTGTGTGTGTGTGTGTGTGTGTGGTGTGGTAGTGAAGGTTGCACAAACTGTTTAAAATTTAAAATCTTTTCTCTGTTAGTTGAGGTTGGGGGGGTTCCCTATTTTTGTCCCTGTCTATACCATAGCACACAGGGACTGGCTTTTTAGACTAGTTATCCATGGCTCAAAGGTTGTGGAGTCCCAATTTCAGTAGGTTTATTAAGAGAGCTTTTCAGAAATGATATACCGTATCCCCGTTCTCCCTTATTTTGGACCAGGAGAGAACTGGAAATAGACTTTTTAGTTTTAACTAGTTTTAAAAAGTCTTACTTATTTTTTACTCTGGGGACAGAAAATGTATTCTTCATTACTAATAAATGCCTCATCTAGCATGAGGCTGGATCTGTGAGTGGGATGTATGCTTAATGTAGCCATGAATGTCCTTTTACAATTAGAGTTGGTGCCCACCTTTAAGAACAGCTTCCGTTTAAAAGCTGATAAATAAGAACTGATCATTTGAAATCTGAGACACATCTTTCTCCAGAGGATGCCATCTTTAATGGGTGAAATTTTTATAATGGCTTCCAAAGTTTTGTGGTTCAAATGCAGCTGATCCCTCATACCCTATTTGTTTGGTTGCTGAGCATAGGTGAATTTGGTCATGGGTGGAGCAGGGAGGATCAGTCATACTGTACTTATTAATCTGCAACTTGTCTTTTTCTGTTAATATGTTATTGAGTTTGTTCAATGTGAGTATTTTTCTCATTTTGTTTTCTTTTCCCCTGAAAAGAAAAACATTAGGAATGTAAAATATTAGGAATAAAGTAGGCACCTTGGCTAGGCTTATATTACCACTCAATTACCAGATATATTCAACCAGAAAGAATCTTTGTTCTTGTTTCACATTCTGTTGACCTCCTCAATTCAAGCTGCCTAATAAACACTCGTACTTCACTTCTAACTTCCTTCTTTGGTTCCCTTACCAGTTTAGACCAGGGATTCCAAGCATGTTTGAATAGATGGAATCAGTAGTGTATTCGCAGTGGCTTGGCAAAGGACAGGATTTCTCAATCTTCCATAGCATTATTTTTTTAAATTATACTTTAAGTACTGGGTACATGTACAGAATGTGCAGGTTTGTTACATAGGTGTACACGTGCCATGGTGGTTTGCTGCATCCATCAACCCGTCATCTACATTAGGTATTTCTTCTAATGCTATCCCTTCCCTAGCCCCCTACCCCCTGACAGGCATGTGTGATGTTCCCCTCCCTGTGCCCATGTGTTCTCATTGTTCAACTCCCACTTATGAGTGAGAACATGTGATGTTTGGTTTTCTGTTCTCGTGATAGTTGCTAAGAATGATGGCTTCTAGCTTCATTCATGTCCCTGCAAAGAACATGAACTCATCCTTTTTATGGCTGCATAGTATTCCATGGTGTATATATGCCATATTTTCTTTATCCAGTCTATAGTTGATAGACATTTGGGTTCTTTCTAAGTCTTTGCCATAGCATTATTTTACAGAAATGGTCTGTTGGCAAACAACTCAGACCTCCAAAACACTTTTTTGACAGTGTCTTGCTCTGTCAACCAAGCTGGAGTGCAGTGGCATGATCATAGCTTACTGCAGCCTCAAACTCATGGGCTCAGGTGATCCTCCCACCTCAGCTTAAGGAGCTCAGAGTACAGGTGTGCACCACTATGACCAACCAATTAAAAAAATTTTTTTTTAGAGATACGGTCTTGCTTTGTTGCCCAGGCTGGTCTTGAACTCCTGGCCTCAAGCAAGTCTCCTGCCTTGGCCTTCCAAAGTGATGAGATTACAGGTGTAAGCAACCACACCCAGCCTTTCAAATCACTTTTCTTATTATCTTTGTAATGCACTTGATACTCCCATTGCGGTTTGTAGACTTGGCATGGCTGAACTTCTCACAGTGATGTGTCAGGATCTACAGTAATCAACTGTCTTGGGATGTAAGAGCTGATGCATTGAGCAGCAGAGCAGGCATGTGACAGGATATCACACTAATTTTATGTGGGAGAGTAGGTGACCTGCTTATCTCTGAAAGAAAATGAACATGCAAAGCATTTACTCAGGTTGACTGGGCTACCTTACACAGCCTTCCCATCTTTAAAAGCAGCAGTAATATTTTTATAAAAGCTCTCTCTGAAGTACAAATGACATGATGAAGTAGTAAATGTGCCATTTATTATGAACTCAATTTTTAGCCTTGAACTGACTGTGGAATAGAATTGTACACATTTGTGTGTTAATGAAATGAAAGTTCAGTGAATGAATGCATTTCTTTCTTAAGCCAATATCCTTGTTCTTGGTAACTAGTGCTTTTTAAAAAAATGTTGAGGCAAATAGTATCATGTGAGAGTAAGGCAAAGAGTATCACAGCTGCTGTAGGAACACCTGACCTAACCTTATTTTCCTAGCTTGCAATTACATAAACCTACGTCACTGGAAGCAGAATGTGTTCGGTTATATAGTGTCTTTAATCTGGAATATCTGTGCACTTGAAAAACATTATCGCTTTAACCATCCCCACACCCCTAAAAGGAATTAAAGGTGGGAACTCTGAACCAGCATTCCAGTATTGCAGGTGAAGGAATTCAGAAAGAGAGGCTGGGTGACCAAACAGCCTCTGCAGGACCTGGTCAGCCTGGGGGCAGCAGCTAGCGCTGAAGAGTCGGGGCCAAGCTTTCAGACTCTCATCTGTGTTGAAGGTCCAATGACCAAGAAACTTGATGACCTAGTGGCACACTGAAGACTTAGATTAACAATTGATTGGAAAGGAGTCACAGAACCAGGTAAATAGCCCTCATTCTGCTTCATCGAGTATAAAAATACACTTTTCTGGCATGAGAGGAAACTAAGTACTTTCAAGGGGTTTTGCATCGTTGCTGTGGGGCAGCCTGGTCAGAAAGTAAGAGCTTAGTATTCACTGGTCTCACTTTTGCTTTGCATTCTCCTCCTCTCCTGTCTCTTAGGTCAGCAAGCATTCACTCACACACAGACACACAGAGCGTACACATACACACATATCACACACACACACACACTCAAACACGTGCACACACGCTCCTCAGCTGCACTCTGGCTCTGTGATTCTTTTTTAGTTGATGGTTCAAAGATAATTACAACATTGGAATATTAAGAATAAAATTAAAACTCTATGTCATCTAAAAAATTTCAAAGAGCAAAGTGCCTGATGTTGTTGAGCCAGTGTGTTATCTTCTTGGGCACGTAGTGTCTCTCAGAGAGAGCTAAATATAGCCACGGACACTCTGCTGTGAGGCCTCAGTAATGGAGTCTATGGTATGAGACACACTACTCTGCCTGCACGCATGCCTTGGGCTTTGCTGGCTGCATCACATATAGCAATTACTCCCCCAGGGATACAGCGCATGGTGGGTGGATAGCCTAGAAAAAAAGTGCTGATGTGCAATGATGCTGTACAAGACCACTTATTCTATTCAAGTGGGTGCAAAGCAGTTACATAAGGTATTATTTTGAGACTTGGTTAATTTCAGCAGCTAGAAAAAGCAGCGTTCTTACCCAAAAGGAGGGACCCTGAAGAGATCACCCAGTCCAGTGATTCTCAATCCCATGAAAACTGGTGCCTCTCATTTACAGCGAATATTTTTTTGTGTCCCCCTTTACTATTGCTAGATAATGTAATGCCCAATGTCCAAAACCAATTATAATGCTTTCACTGTTCCACAGGTCAGGTTCCCCAGGAAACAGATGGTGTTTGGGGACATACTCCTGGAATCATCACCTGTGGGAGGGAGATGGAAGCAGAGTTGGGCAGAGGGAGAAGCTGGGTCATGCTGCCATGCAATTCCACAAACGGCCCAGCAGATCCCACAGGGAGCTCCGGAGCAGGCTGATCTTGTAGAATTGTGCCTAACTGGGGCCTTATTATCCCCCAGTGACCAGTAAGTGGATGAGGGTTCCTCCTACAGAGGAGTCATGGGGCAGGACCCTGGAAGAGGCAGCCCTTTTAAGACAGGAGTAATTTTGGGAGGCGATGGTGACCCGGAGCCCCGGCTGCTCACGGTCAGTGCTCTCGGCTGCTAGGGAAGTCCTGAAGTGGGGATGTCAGTGGGGCACGCAGGGTCCAGCACGAACTAACAGAAAGGAAAAATGAAAGAAAAGTAATAATAATAAAAGTGTGCATTTTTTTGGCATGGCCAAACTGAAAGGTAGTTCTAAGTCCGATACAACTATTTATAATGAATTAGTCTGAGATTCAGAGAAGTAAGACAATACTCAACCGAATATTGTCAACACTTTTTCTTTACATTTGACATTTTGAAATAAAGGCAATGTAAGTACATTTGTATCAATATAAAAATATAACAGTTACATATGCAGACCCATGCCTTGTCATCAGAGATTTATGGAAAGGCTGGTCAATTTCAAACAAAACAAAGTATTTACACACAATGGCTGCATTCTTGAAAAGGTCAATGTGTATGAAAGCTGTTAAAAATACCTTGTGTATATATGTTAAATGGAGTTAAATATTAGGCTCAGATCATTTCATCATGTGGTTTTTCACTTGCATGATTGGACATTCGAAATTTGGGCAGAAGTTGGGGAAATTTGTCACGGGGACCACATCCCACACGTTGCAGGGTGTTTACCGCCTGTGGCCCCACCGCTAAATGCTAGTGATGCCTCCTAATCAGTGTGACAATCAAATACTCCCACAGATTTCCATACAGCTCCAGGGGTATTGAGTTAGTCTATCCTCTGCTTCTCAATAATTTTTAAAGCAAAGTTTTTTAGGCAACCTCCATAGGTCCCCACTTCAACAAAGCAGTGCAAAGTAAGGAGGCTACACAGCAGCCTTGTGACCACATCGTGGCGGCCAAAGTCAGACCTGTGATCCTGCAGTCTTGAGTGCTGGCTTCTCCGGCCCTCCCATTAGTCCTGGGGAAGTAGCTTTCAAGTGTTTGAGCCTGGACTGTTATCACATTCACAATCGGATTAATCAATGACTGACTCACTGACTGACTAACCTTGGGGGAGGGCTGTGTGCACCTTGAGCTCCTTTTACTCTGTAGGGTTTTTCTTGTCCACCATGTCTGCCCACTTGCTTCTTGCTGTGATGAAGCTTACTCGCCTTACTCTTGCTGAGAGTTTGCATTCAGAAAGATGGATGTATTTTATCTGTGCACCTGAATAACATACAGATAAATGAGTCCCACATGGTCAAATTTCTGGGGAAGACAGAGGACTCCTGGGGGAAATAAATCTATCATACCTGTGTAAATATAAGCAGGGAAAATGGTTTCTCCTGAGCTTGATTTGAACCACATTAGTCGGGAGAATTCCTTATATTTCTTCCCCCGACCCCAATCTCTGCAGGCTCTAGCAAATATAGCGGAAGTAACCCACCTGATAGGAATGATGAGGAATGTCAGACCCAGAACCAAGGAAATGGAATTAGAGAAGGGGAAAGAGTTCTAAACTGATTTGAAATACAAGACAATAGCAACGCCAATTCGAAAATTGACAAAGAGAGCCTCTAATGTGAATGATTTTTATATGGAATGTTTTATGCTAATTCAGAGGTTAGGATTTCATCTTAAAGTGCTTATGCAGGCAAAACTGACACCAATGATGTCATAAGGAATTTCAAGACTCTGGAAATGACTGCCTGAGCCCTTGAGTTATTTGCATTCAGAAGAGTCACTAGAAGATGGATGTGCTTTATCTGTGCACCTGAATAACATACAGACAAGTGTTAGTCTTTGCTTATGAATATTTTCCATTACCCCTCATTTTCCAACATATGGCAAACATTTCTTATTGTTTTGCTCCATTCCCTCTTCAACATGCTGACAGAAACAGCTGGCACATATCTTTTAATGTTTTTACTGATGACTTTTCTGATGCACTGGGTTTCTTCTTGTGATTAGAGTGAAAAAATTATTCATCGACCAAAGACATTAGCTCATGGTTGCTGAGATGCCAGAGTGTTTTTTAAATGAATAATCAATCACATTACTGATTTCACTGCAGAAAATGGGCATCTTAGGAATTTTCAGAATTAATATTGACATAAGCACCATTCTATACTCAAAGGATCACCATATGATAGTGTTCTAAATTGTGGTATTATACCTTTGTAGACTTCACTAATCCATATTTCATCAGAAAATGCGGGGCTCAAAATTGTGGATACATAGATCATTTAACAAAGATATAGTGAAGCCTTACTAATGAAGGAGTGAAGGATATGACATCTCAGAATATGCTGCATTGTTCTGTTCATTACCTTGAGTTGACAATATTGGAGAAATTGTAGTTTCAGAAGGGTCTGGTTGACCTGTCTGTTCTTGCATGCAGTCAGCCATAAAGACTATTCCACGAGGGGGGACTTTCCAGGACAAGAAAATAGACCTAGTCACCAGAAGACTGGGAAATAGGGCTACAATGGACCCAAATAAATAAACTTTCCAAAGTAACCCTTATCATCTATTGCTTCTATACTCCCCCATATATCTCCTAGGGGCTCCCCTAGATTTTATGTCCCTGGCCAGTTCCCCTTTGTCCTGTCATTTCTTCACACATTTATTGCTCTTTGTCCAAAAAGTATAAAAGCATCTTGCATTGGCCATTTCTTTGGACTTCACTCTTAAAGTGGAGACCCCACGTACAAGCAAAACTAACGAAACTTGGGCTGGTCGTGGCTGGCTTATGCCTGTAATCCCAGCTACTCGCGTGGCCAAGACAGGAGGATTGTTTGATTGCAGGAGTTTGAGACCAGCCTGGGCAATATGGTGAGACCCTGTCTCTAAAAACAAAAACAAACAAGCAAAAAACCCTGCAAAACAAAACGTATATGTTTTTCTCTTGCTAATCTGCCTTATGTCAGTTTGGTTCTTAGACACAGCAAAGAGCCCACGTAAGAGCTAACAGGGAGTGGGGGTGATGGAGGTGGAGGTGATCTCTCTCTCTCTCCTACACTAATTTTAGTTTAACTTTGATTTTACACAACTTTTCTGAGCTTTTGGAAAATAAAAGCAAACCTGAGTAAGGACTCAAGATTTTCAAGGAGTTTACAAGTGCACATTCAAGAAGCAGGACCATCACATTTGGTGGTAGAGGTTATGCATGGCACCCTTGCTGATGTGATGGAGGCCCCCATGAAACAAACATATGCAGATGGACTTGGACTCCTTGGAACTCAGCACCTTCAGCTGTCTTATATTCTTATCCTAAAACCTCCTACTGGCGGGGCACGGTGGTTCATGTCTGTAATCCCAGTAGTTTGGGAGGCCGAGGTGGGTGGATCACCCTGAGATCAGGAGTTCGAGAGCAGCCTGACCAACATGGTGAAACCCTGTCTGCACTAAAAATACAAAATTTGCTGGACGTGGTGGATACATGCCTGTAATCCCAGCTACGAGGGAGGCTGAGGCAGGAGAATCCCTTGAACCAAGGAGATGGAGGTTGCAGTGAGCCAAGATAGCGCCATTGCACTCCAGCCTGGGCAACAAGAGTGAAACTCTGTCTCAAAAAAATAAATAAATACATTTTAAAAACCTCCTCCCAACCTTTGTTAGATGCTCAGGAATATGTGCTAATATGGACAGATACATTGTGGCAATTCTCTAGAACTTCAGATGAGAGAAACTTTGCTATTGGAACCCTCCCAAAGTAGGTTAAATCAAAATGAATGAATAAAAGTCACAGTCAACCGGAGTAATGTGTCATTTGGAATAAAAGTAAAGGAGACTCAGAAACTAATTTTGAAGGCAGTTGCAAATGAGGACTCTAAGAAAATGTTTTCAGTGAAATCAATGTGCAACCTTCCAAGTAGTTATTAAAAAAGAAAAAAAAAAAAACACATGCCTGCTTTTTTTTTTTTTTCTTTTTTGTGTCTGTGATAGAGTTTGGTTTGGGCTCATTGCAACCTCTGCTTCCCGGGTTTCAGCGATTCTCCTGCCTCAGCCTCCCAAGTAGCTGGGGTTTATAGGCATGTGCCACCATGCCCAGCTAATTTTTGTGTATTTTTAGTAGAGACAGGATTTCACCATGTTGGTCAGGCTGATCTTGAACTCCTGACCTCAGGTGATCTCGCCTCAGCCTTCCAAAGGGCTGGGATTATCGGCATAAGCCACTGCGCCTGACCCCATGCCTGCTTTTTTTTTCTTTTTTAAATAAAATGTTTTCATTACTTAATATTTTTATTTTACATTCAATTTTTAATTGTCTGTGTTTCTATGGACAAGAATATTTGACATCTATATGTATAACTGACACCTATAACTTAGTCAAATACTTTCTTGGGCTGGTGACTAAGACCAAAGGGAGTAAAACAATTTTATCCCCTCTTTTTGCCTCTGTTTCCACATTGTGTATGCATGTATGTGCATATAGGTACACACACATATATATACACACACACGTATGTCTCCTTTATATACATGCATATGAATAGGAGTATATACACAAAAGTATGTACGCATATTATGACTGCATGTGTACTTTTATATACACAGTCATGCATCACTTAACAACGGAAATACATTCTGTGAAATGTATTGTCAGGTGATTGTGTTGTTGTGTGAACATCATAAAGTATACTCGCACAAACCTGAATGGTATACCCTACTACATATCTAGGCTGTATGGTATAGCCTATTGCTCCTCGGCTACAAGGCTGTGTAGCATGTTACTGTAGGCAAAAGTGTAACACAATTTGTATATCTAAACATAAAAAGGGTATAGTAAAAATATAGTATTACAATCTAAGACCACCAATGTATATGTGATCTGTTGCTGACTGAAACATCAATATGCAGTGTATGACTGTACATAAAAAACGTACATATAGAAAAGTAAGAAGGCAAGCTATAAGAACTTAAGCAAGAAAAGACTGTATGTTCAGAAAAACGTACGTTGTATTCAGTTTTAGAGTAGTTGAGTTAATTTGAGATAAAAAATGAGTTGTATTTAAATAAGTATCTCAAATGAAAGTCGTATTATTTGTATTATGGTCACATGTTGGAATTAACATACATGGTTCTATATGTTAAAACATTTTAAGGCAAAAACTGAGAAGTTTTTTGTTTGTTTGAGATGGAGTTTTGCTCTTGTAACCCATGCTGGAGTGCAATGGCATGATCTCCACTCACTGCAACCTCTGCCTCCTGGGTTCAAGTAATTCTCCTGCCTCACCCTCCTAAGTAGCTGGGACTACAGGCATGCACCATCACGCCCAGCTTCTTTTTATATTTGCAATAGAGACCGGGTTTTGCTATGTTGGCCAGGTCGGTCTCGAACTTCTGACCTCAGGTGATCCACCCTCCTTAGTCTCCTCAGTGAGTCACACCTCAGTGGATTACAGGTGTGAGCCACTACGCCCAGTTGAAATTTTTTTTTAAACTATAAAAGGGGGCTAATTGAAAATAAAAAGGAACATGAATATTAAAGAGAAAATAAATCTAAAAAAACATGTGAAAATTGTCAATTTCACAAAAATGCAAATTAAAATACTATCCTTTTTTGTTTTTTAAATGTCGTCTTCTTCTTTTTCTTTTCTTTTTTGAGACAAGTTTCACTCTTGTTGCCCATGCTGGAGTGCAATGGCAAGGTCTTGGCTCACCGTAACCTCTGCCTCCCGGGCTCAGCGATTATCCTGCCTCAGCCTCCTGAGTAGCTGGGATTACAGGTGCCCGCCACCACACCTGGCTAATTTTTTTGTATGTTTAGTAGAGAGGGGGTCTCACCATGTTGGCCAGGCTGACCTTGGGTGATCCGTCCGCCTCAGCCTCCCAAAGTTTTGTGATTACAGGCTTGAGCCACCACGCACAGAGTCTTACTCTTGTCACCCAGGCTGGAGTGTAATGGCACAATCTCTGCTCACTGCAACTTCCGCCTCCTGGGTTCAAGTCATTCTCCTGCCTCAGCCTCCCCAGTAGCTGGTATTACCATGCCAGGGTAATTTTTGTATTTTTAGTAGAGATGGGGTTTCACCATGTTGGTCAGGCTGGTCTCGAACTCCTCATCTCAGGTGATCCACCTGCCTTGGCCTCCCAAACTGCTAGGATTACATGCGTGAGCCCCCAAACCCAGCCTCTACTCCCTACTTCCATGAGATCAACATTTTGAGATTCCACAT
>PVKP010033110.1:9633-25389 GCA_004027715.1 Plecturocebus donacophilus | reverse complement strand
ACTGTTTTCCATAGTGGCTGTACTAGTTTACATTTCCACCAACAGTGTAGAAGTGTTCCCTTTTCACCATATCCACACCAACATCTACTGTTTTTGATTTTTTGATTATGGCCATTCTTGCAAGACTAAGGTGGTATCATATTATGGTTTTGATTTGCATTTCCCTGGTCATTAGTGATGTTGAGCATATTTTCATACATTTGTTGGTCATTTGTATATCTTTTTTTCAGAATTGTCTATTCATGTCACTTTTGGATAGGATTGTTTTTTTCTTACTGAATTGTTCGAGTTCATTGTAGATTATGGGTATTAGTCTTTTGTCAGACATATAGATTGTGAAGATTTTCTCCCACTCTGTGGGTTGTCTGTCCCTTGTATGCATATTTTCCTGACAATTTTAATCATAAAGCGATGCTGGATTCTGTCAAATGCTTTTTCTGCATCTATTTGAGATGATCATGTAATTTTTGTTTTTAATTCTGTTTATGTGGTGTATCGCATTTATTGACTTATGTATGTTAAACCATCCCTGCATCCCTGGTATGAAACCTACTTAATCTTGTTAGATTATCTTTTTGATATGTTATTGGATTCAGTTAGCTAGTATTTTATTAAGGATTTTAACATCAGTGTTCACCAAGGATATTTCTTTGCAGTTTTATTTTTTGGTTACATTTTCTATGATTTTGGTATTAGAGTGATGCTGGCTTCATAAAATAAACTATGAAGGTTTCCTTCCTTCCTTCTTTATCTTATGGAATAGTGTCAATAGGATTGGTACCAGTTCTTCTTTCAATGTCTGGTAGAATTTTGCTGTGAATATTTGTCTGGTCCTGGATTCCTTTTTTATTGGTAGTTTTAAAATTATCATTTCAATCTTGTTGCTGTTATTGGTCTGTTCAGGGTATCTAATTCTTCCTGATTTAAGCTAGGATAGTTTATGTGCGTAAAAGTGTTCATAGGAGCTTTGAAAGATATTTTGTATTTTTGTGGTGTCAGTTGTAACATCTCCTGTTTTATTTCTTGAGGTTTTTTGGATTTTCTCACTTCTTTTTTTTGGCTAATAGTGCTAATGGTTTATCAATTTTATTTATCTTTTCGAAGAATAAGCTTGTTTCATTTATCTTTTGTATTTTTCTTTTTTCAATTTCATTTAGTTCTGCTCTGATCTTAGTAATTTCTTTTCTTCTGCTGAGTTTGGGTTTGGTTTGTTCTTGTTTAGTTCCTTGAGGTGTGACCTTAGAATGTCAGTTTACGCCCTTTTCAGGCTTTTCGCTATAGGCTCTTAGGGCTATGAACTTTCCTCCTAGCACTGCCTTTGCTGTATCCCAGAGGTTTTGGCAGGTTGTGTCATTACTGTCATTCAGTATGAATAATGTTTTAATTTCATCTTGATTTCATTTTTGACCCAATGTTCATTCTCCCATGGTGGTTTGCTGCATCCTCATCCTATAATCTACATTAGGTATTTCTCCAAAAGCCATCTCTCTCTTAGCCCCACAACACCTGACAGACCCTGGTGTGGGATGTTCCCCTCCCTGTGTCCATATGTTCTCATTTTTCAACTCCTACTTAAGAGTGAAAATATGCAGTGTTTGGTTGTCTGTTCTTGTGTTAGGTTGCTGAGAATGATAGTTTCCAGATTCATCCATGTCCCTTCAAAGGACATGAACTGATCATTTTTTATGGCTGCATAGTATTCAGTGGTGTATATATGCCACATTTTCTTTATCCAGTCTATCACTGATGGGCATTTGGGTTGGTTCCAAGTCTTTGCTGTTGTGAAAAGTGCCACAATAAACATATGTGTGCATGTGTCTTTATAACAGAATGATTTGTACTTCTTTGGGTATATACCCAGTAATGGGATTGCTGGATCAAATGGTATTTCTAGTTCTAGATCCTTGAGGAATTCCCACATTATCTTCCACAATGGTTGTACTAATTTAAACTCTCACCAATAGTGAAAAGTGTTTCTATTTTTCCACATCCTCTCCAACATCTGTTGTTCCCTGACTTTTTAATGATTGCCATTCTAACTGGTGTGAGATGATATCTCAATTTGGTTTTCATTTGCAATTCTCTAATTACCAGTGATGATGAGCTTTTTTTCATATGTTTGTTGGCTTTATGAATGTCTCCTTTTGAGAAGTGTCTGTTCATATCCTTAACCAATGTTTTGATTGGGTTGTTTGCTTTTTTCTTGTAAATTAGTTTAAGTTCTTTGTAGGATTGTTGATATTAGCTCTTTGTCTGATGGGTAGATTGCAAAAATTTTCTTTCATTCTGTAGGTTGCCTGTTTACTCTAATGATACTTTACTTTGCTGTGCAGAAGCTCTTTAGTTTAATTAGATCACATTTGTCAATTTTGATGTTTGTTGCCATTGCTTTTGGTGTTTTAGTCATGAAGTCCTTGCCCCATGCCGATGACCTGAATGGAATTACTTACGTTTTCTTCTGGGGTTTTTATGGTTTTAAGTTTTAAGTTTAAGTCTTTATTCCATCTTGAGTTAATTTTTGTATAAGGTGTAAGAAAGAGATCCAGTTTTAGCCTTCTGTATACAGCTAGCCAGTTTCCCCAACACCATTTATTAAATGGTTAATCCTTTCCTCATTGCTTGCTTTTGTCAGGTTTGTCAAAAATCAGATGGTTGTAGATGTGTGGCATTATTTCTGAGGCCTCTGTTCCATTCCATTGGTCTATATCTCTGTTTTGGCACCAGAACCATGCTGTTTTGATATACTATAGCCTTGTAGTATAGTTCCAAGTCAGGTAGCATGATGCCTCCAGCCTTTTTTTTTTGCTTAGGATTGTTTTGGCCATGTGGGCTCTTTTTTGGTTCTATATGAATTTTAAAGTAATTTTTTTCAATTTTGTGAAGAAAGTTAGTGGTAGCTTGATGAGGATAGCACTGAATCTATAAATTACTTTGGGCAGTATAGCCATTTTCATGATATTGATTCTTCCTAAACATGAGCATGGAGTGTTTTTCTATTTGTTTGTGTCTTCTCTTATTTCTTTGAACAGTGGTTTGTAGTTCTCCATGAAGAGGTCCTTCATACCCCTTGTTGTATTCCAAGGTATTTTATTCTCTTTATAGCAATTGTGAATGGGAATTTACTCATGTTTTGGCTCTCTGTTTGTCTCTTATTGGCGTATGGGAATGCTTGTGATTTTTGCACATTGATTTTGTATCCTGAAATTTTTCTGAAATTGCTTATCAGCTTAAGGAGATACTGGGTTGAGATGATGGGGTTTTCTAAATATACAATCATGTTATCTGCAAATAGAGACAATTTGACTTCCTCTTTTCCTAATTGAATACCCTTTATTTCTTTTTCTTGCCTGATTGCCCTGGCCAGAACTTCCAATACTATGTTGAATAGGAGTGGTGAGAGAGGGCATCTTTGTCTTGTGCCAGTTTTCAATGGAAATGCTTCCAGTTTTTGCCTATTCAGTATGATATTGACTGTGGGTTTGTCATAAATATCTTTTATTATTTTGAGATATGTTCCATTGATACCTAGTTTATTGAGTTTTTTAGCATAAAGCGCTGTTGAATTTTGTCCAAGGCCTTCTCTGCATCTCTTGAGGTAATCATGTGATTTTTCCTCTTTGCTTCTGTTTATGTGTTGGATTATGTTTATAGATTTGTGTATGTTGAACCAGCCTTGCATCCCAGGGATGAAGCTGACTTGATCGTGATGGATAAGCTTTTTAATATGTTGTTGGATTTGGTTTGCCAGTATTTTATTGAGGACTTTTGCATCAATATTCATCATGGATATTGGCCTGAAATTTTCTTTTTTAATTGTGTCTCTGCCCGGTTTCAGTATAAGGATGATGTTGTTCTCATAAAATGAGTTAGGGAGGATTCCCTCTTTTCGTATTGTTTGAAATAGTTTCAGAAGGAATGGTACCAGCTCCTCTTTGAACATCTGGTAGAATTCAGCTGTGAAACCCTCTGGTCCTGAATATTTTTTGTTTGGTTTGCTGTTGATTGCTGCCTAACTTTCAGACCTTGTTATTGGTCTATTCAGGGATTAAACTTCTTCCTGGTTTAGTCTTGGGAGGGTGTAAGTGTCCAGGAATTTATCCATTTCATCTAGATTTTCTAGTTTATTTGCATAGAGGTGTTTATAATATTATCTGATGGTAGTTTGTATTTTTGTGGGATTGGTGGTGATATCCACTTTATCATTTTTTATTGCATCTATTTAATTCTTCTCTTTTTTCCTCTTTATTAGTCTGGCTAGTGGTCTATCTCTTTTTGCTGATCTTTTCAAAAAGTAAGCTCCTGGATTTATTGATTTTTTGAAGGTTTTTTTTTTTGTGTCCCTATCTCCTTCTGTTCTGCTCTAATGTTAGTTATATCTTGTCTTCTGCTAGCTTTTTAACTTGTCTTTTCTTGCTCCTCTAGTTCTTTTAATCATGATGTTAGGATGTCAATTTTAGATCTTTTCATGTTTCTCTTGTGGGCATTTAGTGCTATGAATTTCCCTCTACACACTGCTTTAAATGTGTCCCAGAGATTGTGGTACATTATGTCTTTCTTCTCATTGGTTTCAAAGAACCTCTTTATTTCACCTTCATTTCATTATTTATCCAATAGTTATTCAAGAGCAGGTTGTTCAGTTTCCATGTAGTTGTGTGGTTTTGAGTTACTTTCTTAATCCTGAGTTTTATTTTGATTGCACTGTGGTCTGAGAGATTGTTATGATTTATGTTTTTTTTGCATTTGCTGAGGAGTGTTTTACTTCCCATTACGTGGTCAATTTTAGAATAAGTGCAATGTGGTGCTGAGAAAAGTGTATATTCTGTGGATTTGGGGTGGAGAGTTCTGTAGATGTCTGTTAGGTCCCCTTGGTCCAGATCTGAGTTCAAATCCTGGATATCCTTGTTAATTTTCTGTTTCATGTATCTTTCTAATAATGACAATGGAGTGTTAAAGTCTCCCACTATTATTGTGTGGGAGTCTAAGTTCTTTGTAGGTCTGTAAGAACTTGCTTTATGATCTGGGTGCTCCTGTATTGGGTGAATGTATAGGATAGTTAGCTCTTCTTGTTGCATTGATCCCTTTACCATTATGTAATGCCTTTCTTTGTCTCTTTTGATCTTTGTTGATTTAAAGTACATTTTATCAGAGACTAGGATTGCAACCCTTGATTTTTTTCGCTCTCCCTTTGCTTGGTAAATCATCCTCCATCCCTTTATTTTGAGCCTATATGTATCTTTTCACATGAGATGGGTCTCCTGAATATAGCACACCAATAGGTTTCACTCTTTATCCAATTTGCCAATCTGTGTATTTTGATTGGAACATTTAGCTCATTTACATTTAAGGTTAATATTATGCGTGAATTTTATCCTGCCATTATGATGCTAGCTGGTTGTTTTGTCCATTAGTTGATGCAGTTTCTTCATAGCGTCAATGGTCTTTACAATTTGATATGTTTTTGCAGTGACTGGTACTGGTTGTTCCATGTTTAGTGCTTTTTTCATGAGCACTTGTTAGGCAGTCCTGATTGTGACAAAATCTTTCAGCAATTGCTTGTTCTTAAAGGATTTTATTTCTCCTACACTTATAAAGCTTTGTTTGGCTGCATGTGAAATTCTGGGTTGAAAATTCTCTTCTTTAAGAATGTTGAATATGGGCCCCCAGTCTCTTCTGGCTTGTAGGGTTTCTGCCAAGAGATCCACTGTGAGTCTGATGGGCTTCCCTTTGTGGATAACTTGACCTTTCTCTCTGGCTGCCCTTACCATTTTTCTTTCATTTCAACTCTGATGAATCTGATGATTATATGTCTTGGAGTTGCTCTTCTTGAGGAGTATCTTTGTGGTGTTCTTTGTATTTCTTGAATTTGAATGTTTGCCTGCCTTGGTAGGTTGGGAAAGTTCTCCTGGATAATATCCTGAAGAGTGTTTTCTAGCTTGGTTTCATTCTCCCCATCACTTTCAGGTACACCGATCAAATGCAGATTTGATTTTTTTCATGTAATCCCATATTTCTTGGAGGCTTTGTTTATTTCTTTTTACTCTTTTTTCTCTAATCTTGTCTTCTTGCTTCATTTCATTGAGTTAATCTTCAATCTCTGATATCCTTTAATCTGCTTGATTGATTCAGCTGTTGAAACTTTATCTATCTTTGTTCATTGAAGTTGATAACCTTCGAATGGCTTCTCTGAGTGGGCATCCTTTCTGTTCATGTAGAAGCTATTTCTCTCTGTTAGTTTTCCTTCTGTCAGTCCCCTTTGCTGCAGGTCAGCTGGAGTTTTCTGGAGGTCCACTCCAGACACTGCTTGCCTGTGAATCATCAGTGGGTGCTGCTGAAGAGCAAAAATTGCTTCCTGTTCCTTCCTCTGGTTGCTTCATTCCAGTAGGGTTCCCATGAGATGCCAGCCAGAGGTCTCCTGTATGAGGTGTTTGTCAGCCCCTACTGGGAGTTGTCTCCTAGTCAGGTACATGGGGTCACGGAGCCACTTGAGGAGGCAGTCTGTCCATTATTAGAGCTTGAACGCTGTGTTGGGAGATCTGCTGCTCTCTTCAGAGCTGCTAGGCAGGGACGTTTAAGTCTGCTGAAGATGTATCCACAACTGTCCCCTTTCCCAGTTGCTCTGTCTCATGAAGTTTGGGGCTTTATTTAAAAGTCCATGATGGGTTGCTGTCTTATCAGAGATGCCCTGCCCAGTGAGTAGGGAATCTAGTGACACAGTCTGCCTGCAGAAATCTAGCTGAGCTGCTGTGGGCTCCACTCAGTTCAAACTTCCTGGGGGCTTTGTTTACATTGTGGTGTTAAAATCGCCTACTGGAGCCTCAGCAATGGTGATGCCCCTCCCCCAACCAAGCTTGAATGTCCCAAGTTAAGCTTAAACTGCTGTGCTGGTTGTGAGAATTTCAAGCCAGTGGATCTTAGTTTGTTGGTTTTCATGGGTGTGGGACCCGCAGAGTCAGATCACTTGACTCCCTGGCGTCAGCCCCCTTTCCAGGGGAGTGAGTGGTTCTGTCTTGCTTGTATCCTAGGTGCCACTGTGGTATGAAAAAAAAAACTGCTGTGGCTAGCTCGGTGTCTTGCCAAAAGGCCACCCCGTTGTGTGCTGGAAAACCAAGGCCCTTGTCTTGTAGGCACCAGAGGGAATCTCCTGGTCTGCATGTTGTGAAGACCATGGGAAAAGCACAGTATCTCGGCAGGAGTGTGGGGTACAGTCCCTAATGGCTTCCTTTGGCTAGGAGGGGGAGTTCGCTAGCCCCTTATGCTTCCTGGGTGAGGTGATGCTCCACCCTGCTCAGGCTCACCTTTCTTGGACTGCACCCACTGTCCAGCCAGTCCCAATGAGATGAATCAGGTACCTCACTTGGAAATGCAGAGATTATCCGCCTTCTGTGTCAGTCTCACTGGGAGCTGCACACTGGAGCTGTTCCTATTTGGCCATCTTGCTAGCATTCCCCCGAGTTATAATTTAAATTCATTGTTTCTTTGTGGATTTTTCTGTCTTGATGACCTGTCTGTGTTGTCAGTGGAGTATTGAAATCCCCTACTATTATTGTGTTGCTGTCTATCTCATTTCTTAGGTCTATTAGTAATTGATTTTTAAATTTGGGACCTCCAGTGTTAGGTGTGTGTATGTTCAAGATTGTGATATTTTCCTGTTGGACAAGGCCCTTTACTATGACATAAATGTACCTCTTTGTCTCTTTAATCTGCTGTTGCTTTAAAGTTTGTTTTGTCTGATATGAGAATAGCTACCCCTGCTCCCTTTTGGCATCCATTTAAATGAAATGCCTGTTTTCAACTCCTTTACTTTAAGTTTATGCGAGTTGTTATGTGTTAGATGAGTCTCCTGAAAGTAGCAGATAGTTGGTTGGTGAATTCTTCTCCGTTCTGTGGTTCTGTATCTTTTAAGTGGAACATTTAGGCCATTTACATCCAATGTTAGTATTCACCATTGATGTTGCATTCATCGTGCTTTTTGTTGCCTGTGTAATTCGTTGTTGTTGTTGTTTTTGGTTTTGGTTTTTAACATATATTTTTGTTTTATGGATCCTGTATGATTTGTGCTTTAAAGAGGTTCAGTTTTTGTGTTTCCAGGATTTATTTCAAGACATAGAGCTACTTTTAGCAGTTCTTGTAGGGGTGGCTTGGTAATAATGAATTCTCTCAGCATTTGTTTGTTTGAAAATGAACATATTTTTTCTTCACATATGATGCTTCATTTTGCTGGATACAGAATTCTTTGCTGATAATTGTTTTGTTTGAGGAGGCTGAAGATAGGGCCCTAATCCCGTCTAGCTTGTAGGGTTTCTGCTGATAAATCTGCTGTTAATCTATATGTTTTCCTTTATAAGTTACCTGGTGCTTCTGTCTCATAGCTCGGTAAGATTCTTTCCTTCATCTTAACTTTGGATAACCTGATGACAATGTGCCTAGGTGAAGATCTTTTTGCAATGAATTTTCCAGGTGTTCTTTGTGCTTCTTGTATTTGAATGTCTAGGTCTCTATCAAGGCCAGGGAAGTTTTCCTCAATTATTACTCCAAATATGTTTTTCAAGCTTTTAAAATTACCTTCTTCAGGAACACGAATTATTCTTAAGTTTGGTCATTTAAAATAATCCCAGACTTCTTGGAGAATTTGTTCATATTTTCTTATTCTTTTTTCTTAGTCTTTGTTGGATTGGGTTAATCTGAAGATCTTGTCTTTGAGCTCTGAATTTCTTTCTTGTACTTGTTCAATTCTGTTTCTGAGACATTCCAGAGCATTTCACACTTCCAAAAGTGTTTCCAGTCTCCTGAAGTTTTGATTGTTTTTTCTTTAAGCTATTTCCTTAAATATTTCTCTCTTTACTTTTTGTATTGTTTTTTGGATTTCTTTGTATTGGGCTTTGCCTTTCTTTTGTCCCTCCCTGATTAGCTTAATAACTAACCTCCTGAATACCTTCTTAGATAAATCAGGAATTTCTTCTTGGTTTGGATCAATTTCTGGTGAACTAGTTTGATTTTTCTGGGGGTGTTTAAGAGCCTTATTTTGTCATATTACTAGGGTTGGTTTTCTGGTTCCTTCTCATTTGGGTAGGCTCTGTCAGAGGGAAGATCTAGGGCTAAAGGCTGTTGTTCAGATTCTTTTGTCCCATGGGCTGTTCCTTGATGTAGTACTCTCTCCCTTTTCCTATAGATGTGGCTTTCTGTGAGCCAAACTTTAGTGATTATTGTCTCTCTTCTGGGTCTAGCTGCCCAGAGAGTTTACCCAGCTCTTGCTGGTACTAGGGGTTATCTGCACAGAGTCCTGTGATGTGAACCATCTGTGTCTCTCTCAGCCGTAGATACCAGTGGCTGTTTCAGTGGAGGTGGCTGGGGGGTACAATGGACTCTGTGAGGGTTCTTAGCTATGGTGGTTTTATACTCTATTTTTGTGTTTGTTCGCCTCCTGCCAGGAGGTGGCATTTTCCAGAAAGCATCAGCTGTATTAGTATAGAGAGGGACTGACAGTGGGCAGGCCCCTAGAACTCCCAAGATTATATTCCCTTTGTCTTCCACTACCAGACTGGATAGGAAAGGACCATCATGTGGGTGCAGGGCTAGGTGTGTCTGGGCTCAGACTCTCCTTGGGTGGGTCTTGCTATGGCTGCTATTGGGGGTAGGAGAGAGATTCCTAGGTCACAGGAGTTGTGTACCCAGGATGATTATGGCTGCCTTTGGTGAGTCATGCAGTTTGTCAGGGAAGTGGGAAAAGCTGGCAGTCACAGGCCTCACCCAGCTCCCATGCAAACTGAAGAGCTGGTCTCCATCCCATCATGCCATCCCCAACAGAAAAGGGCTTGTTTTTTTTCCTCAAATTGTGGAGTCTACACACTGATTTGCAACCTCCCCTTATTTCTGGCCAGGTTGCTTCTTGCCCTGTTAAAACTGTTACAAAGTTCAGCTAGAGACTTCCTTCTCCCTGTGTAGTTTTACCCCCTACTCTGATCACCCTTCTGATAGATCCCTGTCATGCCAGACAGGAATGGTCTGCTAGAGGATGCAGTGAGTTCCCAGGACCTTTCTGCTGCTTCCTCTACCCCTGTATTTTTTTTGACTCTCTAAATTGACTCAGCTCCAGATAAGTCAGAAACTTCTCCTGCAAACAGACCTTCAGCTTTTCCAGTGGGTGTGTGTGTTCGGGAGAGGAGGGTCTCCCTTTCCCACTTCCGCAGTTGGGGCACTCACAGTATTTAGGGTATTTCCCAGGTCCTGCAGAAGCAGTTTGTGTCCTTTAAGAGGGTCTGGGGTCCTCTTGGGATTGATGGTTCGTACTTGCAGTCAATCTAGAGCTAAAATTTACAGTGCAAGCTTCCACAAACTGCTCTGTCGAGAGCTGCAATCTAGTCCTGCCTCCCATCCTCCATGATTATCTGTATCTCTCCAAGCGTAACTTTTAATAATAAGCAAATAAGCAATATCAAGGCTTCTGGTTTTTATGAAGATGAATCAACCAGGGTTGTTGGCTTGTTTCCTCAAATCAACTTTGGAGAATTGATAGAATCAAAGAACAGAAATGGATTCAAGGAACTAACAACAGCAAAACTCCATGAAGAAACCCTTAGATACTGAAGTCTATTTTCACTTACTATGCATATAGAAGGTAGATGGCTGCAGCCTAGAGTAGAATGTGTCAGTAGGGTAACTTGTTGGAAGGATGCAATGGATAAAATAAGCAATAGATTAGAAATATGTGGAGGATGATTATCCAGCCTAAAGAAATGTGGTGAAATAGAGTCCACAGGATTAAGCAATTTCATAGCAAGAGGCTGAAGTTACACCACAGGACTCAAATCACTTGCTCACAAGAGTATAGTCATGGAGCCTAGAAACACAGGACTCAAAGGAGAAGTGGAAATGGAGAGGTTTTGAATGTGCGAGAAAAGTCACTTCAAGTCAGACCCAGTGACTATGGATGACATCACTGCAAATTTCTAAACTTTTCAAGAAGACAGTAATATCTCAAATACTAGTTCTGTGAGACAGGTGAATTTTCTCTACAGCTATAGTACATATGGAGTTATTATTATTATGAGAATTAAATGAGAAGATGAAATGAGAGTGCTCAGCCCAGAACTAGGAAAATAGTGAGTGCTCAATAAATATTAGTTATCATTTAAAATTAGATTCAAGATCAACCTAATGTTTAGGGTATTCTTTGAGTAGCTAATTGAACTTATTTGATAAAATCTCTATTTTGCTGCTCATTTCCTTTAATACGACTATCAAAAGAAAAGGTCTTATTATGATGCAGGAAAAAATAAATAATGTCTATGAAAATAATATATACTTGCATGAACATCAGTGAGTCTACAAGCAGGAGTACCCACGAAATCCTTTGGGGATAATAAACATAAATGATATTTTTGGGGATTATTAGAGGCTGCTTGCTGTGATGCGTAGAACATGTGTGATGTATTCTTGAAACAGATTACATTAATTGCACAGAGGCAAGGGGTAATGAAGACAGGACTTTTTCTTATGTGACAATGTCTTACTTGGCTTATTTAGTTAAAATCAGACACCACTTTAACAATTTATTTTATAAAAGGTAGAGAGATTAATAAAGTGAATTGCTTTGCTAGTAGTAGTTCTGGCCAAAAAGGAGTCATTAGTTGGTGAAATGAGAGTGATTAAAACTTTGGGATAAAACAACTTTTTATTATGTCAATTTAAAAAATGACAGAAAAGTAGAGAGAGTGACATAACAAACATCCAAGTATTCATCACCTGGATTTAATAATTGCTTACTTTTGCCTAAAAATTGGTTCTCTCAGGCTTTCTAATACTGACAAATGCCAATATGAAAAATAGTAACACTTTGATAATTCAAAAATGAAGGAATGGAGCTATTTATCAGGATGTTATATCCTTCTCCTAATTTCATATCATACTTGATGTTTACTTTTGAAATTTCATTACCTATTGTGGGTGGATTTTTAAAAAAGTTTTTCATAAATAATCTACCTCTGTGTAATTTCCCCCTTTGAAACAAGTGGGTGGCCATTTATTCTCAATGGGATGCACTATATTGAATACTGAAAATAGATCATTTCAGTGAAATACTTTAGATCTGAGGACCCATTACAGATAAAAGAATAGCAGTCAATAATATAATTTTTATTGAGATGGAAAGTAATGATTCTGGGAAATATCTGTATATATATATAATAAAATGCTCTTTTTCAAGATATATCTTCAATTTGTAGATAAAAGAATACTTTACCTTATATACTGCTCTTCCTTCTAAGAGCTAAACATTCTTTCAAATTTCTTTCTTTATTTCCATCATAACTCTGTGATGTAGACAAGAAGGTAGAGATATAATTTAATCATTAACAATTTAAGGGGAAAAAGTATCTCTGGAAATTTTATTTGAAAGTTGAAAGAATACATCTTATGGCTCTTGCTAAGAATTGTGAAGATCATAAAATATATTGAAACATACAAATATAAATTTATAGTGCATGTTTCCCTTTCTTCTTGAAAATTTATACATTGATGCTTATAACCCATAAAGTAGAAAAAATGAAACATATACTATATATTTTGTTTTATGACTATAGATGTGATATATCACTGTATCTCTGGAAGCCATGCATTTGTCTATGGTAAATCATGTAATCACAAAATCAGCTTAAATATACCCCTGGCTGGAAAGTGATTCATAGAGAAGAATGTTGCAGGCTTGAAGAAGTCCTGTTAGATAACAAATAAGAAAGATCATTAATGCTGTTTAAGATAATACTCTACTAGGTTTCTGACAATTTAAACCTAGTGTATATAATTCTCATTACAATATTTGAAATACTATCTTTCATTGAATAATACATTCCAAAGTATTATTAGTGGTAACCTATTCTTGTAGGGATTATAGATCATTTTATTTTTCTATTTGTATTTCCTAATATTTTAAAAACAGTTTTTAATTTAAGAAAGATAGCAAATACGTGTTTTTCCCAAGAAAGAATGTCTTTGTGATTTCTTAGAAATTAACTTGTAAGAAGAATTCAACCCTAAAAATTGTATTTACCAAACCATGACATTAGAGAATATAAAGATTTTTTAGTGTAATTTGAAGTTATTGTGCTTATAATTCTTACATGTTTAAGGATTTAGGATTATGGTCTATTAATCATTATTTGTTAAGCATTCCTTATGGAATTAACACTTTAATAAGTATTATGGGACAAAAAGATGGTACATTCTGAAATTTTCTTGTAAAAATTGTAAAAATTAGAGAACTATCAAAAGCTGAACTGCATCACCGACAGTTCAGAGAACAGAGAAACAAGGCTGGAGCAGCCTGTGATTTGATGAAGATGAGATTTGAACTTGGCTTTGAAAGAAGTGTAATTAAGGAGCCTTGAAAGTCAGGGCATAGAGGAAATAATTTACTCTGTACTAGGCAGTAGGGATTAATATCATTTGGATTAAGCAAATTATAGGGGAAATTCTATTAGGAGAATTAGTGTACATGTTCTCTGCTAAATAAGGAAAAATAGTTTAGGAAGAGGAGGCTGGCTGACTCTGATTTGCCATCTCTCTCTCTCTCTCTCTTTTTTTTCCTGTAGGGAAAGAACCCTGGGATTTTCAGTAGGGAACAGGGCCATCCATTGCCCAACCTCCTTGCACTTAAGAGTGGCCCTGAGGTTATGTTCTAGCTAGGGGCTTGGGAGTGAAAATAGCACGTGATATTTCTGAAGACATGTCCTTAAGGGAAAGAGCTGTACTGCTTATCCCCACTTCCTCCATCCTGCTGCAGCTATGGGAGAGAGAAACTATCTTCTCTCTAAATGTATGTTAGCTTGAGTTTCTATATTCATGCAGCTAAACCTGTATTTTAACTAGTATACAATTTGGTATATGAAATGGAGGACTGCTCATATCGGGAACTTAAATAGTTGCATTTGTTTGATGGTTTCAAGTATATAGACATTGCAGAATGTAAGGGGGAGGCATTTTTATTAATGGTGTGGCAAAGCTATACAACACGTCTCTAATAAGTGGACAGGCAGATTATAGGCCAAGTGAGCCAATAACTCCAGGGGAAATGGTGAAAAAAAAAATTGACATCTGTTGGCTGCTCCTTGCCTTTTGTAGAAGGTTCCATAAGAGAGAGAAGTCAGACAAGTTCGTAAGTAGAAATAGAAGGGAATACAGCTCTGCTGAGGGAGTCTGTGTTTAAGGCAATATTAGATGACTGGGAGTCTAGTAATTAGGGGACTTATAGGATTGAAAAAAATCAGCTGATTCTGTAATCCAAATTTAAGTAATTATAGGACTGTTGGCTTTAGCAGGAGAGAAGAATAGAACCACACACCTTTTCAAGCACCTCTGTTAGACTCTGGAAACTGGTATAGCTGCAAAGATGAAATTAAGGATGTTGCCTTGCCACCCAAGCCTGCTGCCTCAGTTGGCTTTCAGGAGCTTCCAGTTACTCCAGAGAGTGTTCTGGCCATAGCACAGAGGGTAGTAAGTAAAATGTCAGTCTTAAAGTCCAAAAATGATGTGCTGATGAATCTTCATCTGTACTTAACTCTGGAAATCTAAAAGACTAGAAGCCTAGTATGATTTTGAGGTAATATTATTGCCAAACAACTCATACATCAGGGCTACCAAAACCTGAGATTTTCTGACCTTGAAAATAACTTGCAAATCTCTAAACTTACTTTAGTGGGAAGTAAATTGTGAAAGCTCTGTAGACCCACTTCAAATATATCTAAGGAGGTTAATGGAAAAGAAAGAACAGGGCCCTCCCCCACCACAAAGAACAAACAAACAAAAAAACCCACAAAAAAGTCCAGAGGCCTCTGAGGAAAATGGACAAGCAGACAGCAAAACTGAGGTCTTCTAGCTTGGCTAGTAGAGACAATTGCGAGAGCTCTGGGAGTTTTCACTATATGGCCCAGTAGTATATGATAATTGAGTAGCTTTTATTGTGATTGTGCTCTAGCTACTCCACCATTGGGTATGCTGCCTAAGTTAACTTGCCTTAATTTTTTTTTTTCGGTGAATGACTAAACCGCATCAGGATTTGATGTAAAGGAGTGCATATCACTGAAAAAGTTTCCAGCTGATGCAGTAATTGGATGTAGCTGTGACGTAATATCCTTTGGGTCTCGGTTTGTATGTTGCATATTTTAGAAGTGTGCTACACCATTCAGGCATTGCTTTAAGAGAGCTTCTCTAGCAAAGCTTGTAATCACTGGCAACCTGAACTTCAACACTTTCGTGATCCATCAAAGTGTTCTACCAGTGGACATGTTCTCCCTGACTCTCTATGGGCAACTCTAGCCAATCATTGAGCATTGTTGGGATTCTAGGTACTGGCCACTGCTGCCCAAGATGGGACTCAGCACAGGACAATTTTTGCTCTGTAGCTCCCTCTTGGCTGGTTGAATGTTTTTCGTTTGGAGAAGTACTACAACAGGGTTCTTCCTGCCTGAACCTTTTTCTTCCTTCTTTTCCTTTCACAGGTGTCAAACCTACGTTGAGGTCTGAAGGTTTTTTTCATCCCACTCCTGTTCCGTCTCCCATTTAACTTTCACAGACATCCCCATCCAACACATCTCCTACACTTCTAAGTCTGCCTTGACCACTTCTTCCTAGAGGTCCTGAACCCACACAGGTGTGTTGTTCATTGTAGAGTCAAGTAATATGCCAGTATTACATTTTCTTTTGCGTGAGGTACCAAGTAACCATCCCTGTGTCACCTAATGGAGAATGTTCCATGTATCAAGT
>PVKP010033109.1:0-25292 GCA_004027715.1 Plecturocebus donacophilus | reverse complement strand
AATCCCCTTTTTTTCCCCCCAAGTGTTCTGTCTTGGGGAGTTCGGGCTTTATTTATGAGTTTCCGGTGTGCTGCTGCCTTTTTTTTTTTTTTTTTTTTTCTTTTCAGGGCTGCCCTGCCCAGCAAGGAGGCAGCTCAGTCCCTGTCTGCCTGCAGAGCCTTTGCTGAGCTGCTGTGGGCTCCGCCCAGCTGCCGTGTGAACTTCCCAGCAGTCCTGTTTATATAGGTGTAATTAGATCTGCCTCGGCAATAGTGGCCCGCCTCCGTAATGGCGGGTTGCCTCGGCAACGGCAGGCTGCCTCTGCGATGGCGGACTACCTCTGTAGTGGTGGAGTGCCCGTAATGGCGGACGCCCTTCCCCCACAGAACTGGGCCGTCCCGGGTTCAGCTGTGCCTGCTGCGAAACTCTTAACCAAGAGCGTTTCCAATTGCTGTTTTAGCCGAGCCTGATCACCTGGCTCGCCGTCTCAGAGCCTTTTTTTAGTTGAATGGTCGACTCCCAGGTGTTCCAGTCGCCTGTTGAAAAGGCGCCGGGATCTGTGTGATGTCCCCTGCGGGGACACACTGCGCAGGCTGAAACAGCGGCGCTGAGATTCGTAGCGCTTTTTTGCCTGGGAATCTCCTGGGCTGGCTCCCTGATTCAGTCCCCTTTTTAATCTGCTTCCCGTAGCTCCACTTGCCAGTTAAAAGGGCACACAGACCAGTGTATTTTGTGCGGAGAACCACCGCGCCGGGGCGCAGGCAAAGCAGCCGCGCCGGCCCAAACAGCCGCACTGGCGACCCGTGGCGCTGCTCCGCCTGGGGATCTCCTGGTCTGGGGGTAATAAAAATCCGTCTGGAAATGCGGCGTCCACTCACCCTCTGCACTTTCACTGGGAGCTGCAATCCTGAGCTGCTCCTATGCGGCCATCTTGGCAAGTCGGACCTTTTTTTTCTTTATTTTGCTGTTTCTTTCTTTCTCCTTTTCTCTTTTTCTAAAATCTCTTCTTCTTTCTTTCTCTCTTTCATTCTTTTTATTCTAAAAAAAAAAAAATTTGAGACAAAATCTCGCTCTGTCAGCAAGGCTGGAGTGCAGTTGGTGCAATCACTGCTCACTGCAGCCTCAACCTTCAAGGCTCAAATAATTCTCCCACTTTAGCCTACTGCGTAGCTTGGCTACAAGTGTGCACCATGCCTGACTTTATTTTTATTTTTATTTTTAGCAGAGATGAGGTCTCCTTATGTTGCCCAAGCGGGTCTGGAACTCCTGGCTTAAAGCAAGTCCTTCTGCCTTGGCCTTCCAACATGCTGAGATAACAGGCATGAAGCCACCCTGCCTGATCTTTTATTTCAAAATTTTAGATTCCTCATGGGACAACCAGTAAAAATAAAAACAACAATAAACCTCCTCCAGCAATAAGCAAAAAGCATATCTATATTTACTATGACTGCTTCCCTCACTACATCAAAGGTCAAATAGCAATGATATGTTTCCAACTTTGTCTATTCTGAGCTAAGACCAAAGTAAATTTTTTTGTTATAATCAAAAGTGTTAAGTGATCCAGTTTTTACAAAGCCACTTTCACTTTGTGTATATTTTACAAATCTTTAAAAATTAGAATATCTGGCCGGGCATGGTGGCTCACACCTGTAATCCAAGCAGTTTGGAGGCCAAGGTGGGTGGATCACGTGAGGATGGGAGTTCAAGACCAGCCTGACCAACATGGTGAAACCCCATCTTTAAAAAAAATAATAAAAAAAAATAAAAATTAGAATATCTTCGGCTGGGCGAGGTGGCTCACACCTGTAATCCCAGCACTTTGGGAGGCCGAGGTGGGCCGATCACGAGGTCAAGAGATTGAGACCATCCTGCCCAACATGGTGAAACCCCGTCTCTACTAAAAATACAAATATTAGCTGGGCATGATAGCGCGCGCCTGTAGTCCCAGCTACTCAGGAGGCTGAGGCAGGAGAATCGCTTGGACCCAGGAGGCGGGCATTGCAGTGAGCCAAGATTGCACCCCTGCACTCCCGCCTGGCGACAGAGCAAGACTCTGTCTCAAAAACTTAAAATAAAATTAGAATAACTTGCCATAGGACATTATTACTTCAACACATTTCACATGGCCAACACTTCATCCAGTAGCCTGCTACTGTTCACTCTGACATCAGGTGTGGACCTAGAGAGACTAGCTATTTTGTTTTCTGCCAATAATTTTTTTTATGTGTCTCTCACAGTAAAGGCTGAAATTTGCTTTTGAGAAGTATTATATTATTTTGGGAAATTACATCAAGTTTATCTGTACTTAGTTTTTATATATGAGTCTGTTTTCCTAACTAACTTTTAAGTCTGGGAGAAACAACCATGTCTTATTTTTTTTAACCCCATGTTATACCTGGGACTGTGCCTGGCACCTGGGTCCTAAATTTTCAACAAATATTAGGTAAATTTAATTGAGTCTTACTTTGCACCAACAGTCTCCTACACAGAGAATGCAAGAAAAATCAACCCTGTAAGTGCATAAATACTGTTTTCTGTCTATTAAAGGTGAAGATATCACAATTATAAACAAGATTAAAGCAGATATGTTTCCATAAATATTGTTTCTATCAGATTCTGAATATTCTAACAACTATAAGGGACAGAGTAGGCCAAGCACAGTGGTTCATGCTTGTGATCTTAGCACTTTGGGAGATTGAGGCAAGAGTATCACTTGAGGCCAGGAGTTTGAGACCAACCTGGGCAACTTAGTAAGACCCAGTCTCTACAAAAACACAAAACAACAACAACAAACAAAAAAATTACCCAGGTGTGGTGGCACGCACCTGTATTCCTGGCTACTTGGGAGGCTGAGATGGGAGGGTTGCTTGAGGGAATCAAGGCTGCAGTGAGCCATAATTGTGCCGCTGCACTCCAACCTGAGTGACAGAGTGAGACTCCCATCTTGATAATAATGATAATAATTAATAGGATCACATGATTGTGATAACACAAATATCTTATTAGAGTGTTCAAATTATGTTAAGTATCACTTGGCAAGTTCAGAAGACTTATGAAATCCATAAATATACACACTGATGATGAGCCTGAAACTGAAATGTGTATATCAACCAGTTCATCCACTGCTATAGTGTTGCTGATATCAGAGAATAGGATAGGGAGGAAATGCAAAGCTGAGCAAGCTTCATTAATTTTCTTAATATACTTTCCAGTTTAGGAATGGGACTATTTAAGTGTAGATTACATCAAAATGCAGTAAATTTGCCTCTTGCTTTTGGGGACATAGAATATTGTAGGATCCTCTGATTCTGATAACATCTGAATTAAAATTTTCAGAGGTCATAGATGCTACTTGTGAGGCAAACAAGAAAGAGATTGAGCTGAAAACAAGGGGGAATCTCCTATCAAATAGTGTGGTCAAGGAAGGTTTCTCTAAAGCTACTATGTAAGGCCCAGGGGTATCCAATATTTTGGCTTCCCTGGGCCACATTGGAATAATTGCCTTGGGCTAAACATAAAATACTTTAGCACTAATGATTGCTGATGAGCCAAAAAACAAAAAACAAAAAGACCCAAAAAACTCATGTTTTAAGTTTACAAATTTGTGTTGGACCACATTCAAAGCCGTCCTGGGATACAGGTTAAAGAAACTTGATTGTAAGCCAACCCCCAAAAGATGGGATTGTGTTGGCCATGTGAAGAGCAAAAATAAGAGGTAGAATGTTATAAGCTGACAGAATAAAAAGTAACTGCATGGGCCCTAATGGGAGAAAGGACTGAGAGAAGACAAGTGTGGTCAAACATAGTAAATAAGGAGACAGAACAGGTTGAGGTAAGGTTGGAAAGAGTCAGAGAACAGATTATGCAGGGCCTTGTAGGTTTTTTTAAGGAGATTGGATTTTTATTCCAAGTACAACACAAAGCCTTGGAAGTGTTATAAACAGGAGCATGGTCATCCAATTTGTGCCTTAAGAGGATTACTTTTGCAGTTGTGTGCATCCAGATGAAACAAAGGAGAATCAGAGACTAGTTGGGAAGGTGCTGAGATAATCTAAGCTGTGCCTTGGAAAGAAATAATTTTTTTTAAATCAGTGCCCTCCCCCCCCGCTTTTTTTTTTTTGAGATAGAGTCTTGCTTTGTTGCCCAGGCTAGAGTTCAGTGGCATGATCTCAGCTCACTGCAACCTCCGCCTCCTGGGTTCAAGTGATTCTCTGCCTCAGACTCCCAAGTATCTGGGACCACAGGCATGTGCCACCACACCCAGCTAATTTTTATACTTTTTGTAGAGACAGGATTTCACCATGTTGGCCAGGCTGGTCTCAAACTCGTAGCCTCAAGTGACCTATCCGTCTTGGCCTTCCAAAGTGTTGGGATTACAGGCGTGAGCCACCATGCCCGGCCTAAAAATCAGTGTTTTAACACCATAAAGGTTTAATTTTTGATCATATAATACACTAGTCAAGTTGTATAGCTCTCTTAGGCAACTCTCAAGAATAACTTGAAAATCCAGGCTCTGCCCATATTTTGACACTGCTGTCTTTAGTACATGGCCTTTTGCTTATCATCAGGAAAGGGAATAGTGTGGATCATGACTTAGGGGTTTTATGACCATGCCTGGAAGTGATCTACTATGCTGGTGTATGTCCAGTAGTCAGAACTCAATCACACTGTCCCAATTCTAACTGCAGGGGAGGCTAGGAGATAGAGTATTCACTTGTGGCCAGGAGGTAAGAGGTGATGATGGCCTTGACCTGAGAGAAGTAGTAGAGATGGAGGGAAATGGGTGAATCCTTGCCTCTACCCTGTTAGCCTTATGTCCTTTCATTCTCCATTGTACTTATGTGATCTCGTTAAATTAGCCCCCTCGATGTAGTCAAATGAGACTACCAGCTCTTCTCCCAGTGTTCCCTGCCTGGAATATGCCTCTGTTTCATAACACCGCTTGTCTTGTAAAATTGAAAGCCCAAATCAGATGTCAACTTCTCCACAGTCTCCTCTGATTCCTTCCACACTGGAGTAATTTCTTCTGTTCAGCTCTTAGAGCAGCAGTACTTTGTTTTGTCTCTTTATTATATAAGTTCCTTGAGAGCCAGGGCCTTGCACATTTATCTCTATTTTCTCAAGAACATAGCACAATGATAGGCATTTAATAAAAGTGACAAATTTAAATAAATCTGCTTTATTATTGCTTCTGTTGTATGTAAACCACACAAAGATAGGACTGTGTCTTGTTAACATTTGTATTCCTAGCACCCAGGACAGTAGACAGTCAATGTATGTCTGAAACAAAGAGTGGATATTTGATGTAGCTATAGAATACAATAGAGTCATACTGTGTTTACATGACTCACTTAAACTCAGCTGTGTGTTCAGACAGTAGAAAAATTTTAACATCTGTGTTTGTCCCTGCCCTTTGGCTTAATTACTCATGCCTTATGATTAGATAATGATTAGTGCCCTCATGCATCTACTATTCTCAGTCTCTCATTGACAGCAGTCCAGTGGCCCCAAATCAGGCTGCACCAAGTTGAGTCCAATCATTGAAAGCAGAGTGCTTTTTTGGTACAGATGTGGCTGCTGTCTGCAACCAGCTCACTTTATCCACATTGATCTGAGGAAAAGACATCAATTCTAGAGCTGGAGGAAGAACTAGCTCTGCTGCACCTACTGAGAAATGGTAGTGTTCTGTATTTTAGGGACATTTTAAGGACCTTTCAAGGATAATTTCAACTATATGGTGTTTTTAACTTGCCTGCTCACTGGCTGTAACTCTTCTATAGTAGAAAAGCACTGTACTTAACAGACCTATTTGAATTAGTGCTTTGCCACACACCATTTGGATAACCTTTCTAGATCTCAGTTTTGTAGTTTGTGAAATGGTGGAATTACAGACTTCACAGCATTGTTAATATTTTTTTTTTTTGAGACGGAGTTTCACTCTTGTTGCCCAGGCTGGAGTGCAGTGGCGCGATCTCGGCTCACTGCAACCTCTGCCTCCTGGATTCAAACAATTCTCCTGCCTCAGCCTCCCAAGTAGCTGGGATTACAGGCATGTGCCACCACACCCAGCTAAATTTGTATTTTTAGTAGAGATGGGTTTCACCATGTTGGTCAGGCTGGTATTAAACTCCTGACCTCAGGTGATTCGCCCACTTTGGCCTCCCAAAGTGCTGGGATTACAGGCATGAGGCATTGCACCTGGCCGTTGTTAACATTTTTAATGAGATAATTATGAGAGTAATTTATAAATTTTAAAGTATCATGTAAATGTAAGAAATGTAAGTAGTTTTACATGTACCTCAGTGTTGCTGTATTTGCTTATAATCTCTCTTTTTTTTTTCCACTCCTGGATTGCAGTGGTGCAATCTCAGCTCACTGCAAGCTCCACCTCCTGAGTTAAAGCAATCCTCTGTCCCAGCCTCCCACATAGCTAGGACCACAGGCATGCACATCACATCCGGCTAATTTTTATATTTTCAATAGAGATGGGGTTTTACCATGTTGACCAGGCTGGTCTTGAACTCCTGACCTCAGATGATCTGCTGGCCTTGGCCTCCCAAAGTGCTGGGATTACAGGTGTAAACCACCGTGCCCAGCCTATAATCATTTCATGTTTCTTCACTCAGCATTACCTTCTGTGTTCATAGAACTTCTTTTATTTCCTCTTTGCTGCTTTGTCCTGTCACAGCAATAAGAAAATGTTGTTTACCTTTTTTATTGGCCTTTCAAGGAGGTACTGAAAAGCCTTAGTGTACTGTATTTCCAGGCAGTTTATCATTTGGACTGATTGAGCCCATGAAAGGGAAGACTGATATCAGCCAGCACTTTTGGCTGAGTGAGTGACCATGCTGCCTTACCCTGCCTCAGGTCCTGGGGCAGCCAACCACAGGGGGCACTTCTGAATCTCCAGTGTCTTGATATATAGTCATGCGCCACATAATGATATTTCAGTTAATGATGGACTGCATATACAACAGTGGTCTCATAAGCTTTTAATACTGTATTTTTACTATACTTTTCTATATTTAGATATGTTTAGATACACAAATGCCATTGTGAAACAGTTGCCTACAGTATTCTGTACAATAACGTGCTACACAGGTAGGTAGCCTAGCAGCAATAGGCTGTACCATATAGCTAGGTGTGTAATAGGCTATACCATCTAGCTTTGTGTAAGTACATGTATTAGTCAGGGTTCTCTAGAGGGACAGAACTAATGGAATAGATACAGGATATATCTATCTATCTATATATATATAAAGGGGAGTTTATTAAGTATTAACTCACACAATCACAAGGTCCCACAATAGGCCATCTGCAGGCTGAGGAGCAGGGAGAGCCAGTCCAAGTTCCAAAACTGAAGAACTTGGAGTCTGATGTTCGAGGGCAGGAAGCATCCAGCATGGGAGAAAGATGTAGGCTGGGAGGCTTAGGCCAGTCTCACCTTTTCACATTTTTCTGCCTGCTTTATATTCACTGGCAGCTGATTAGGTGGTATCCACCAGATTAAGGGTGGGTCTGTCTTCCCCAGCCCACTGACTCAAATGTTAATCTCCTTTGGCAACAACCTCACAGACATATCCAGGATCAATACTGTGTATCCTTCAATCCATTCAACTTGGCGCTCAGTATTAACTACCACAGTACACTCCATGATGTTTGCACAATGAAATGCCTAATGACACATTTCCCAGAATGTATCCCCATTGCTATATGACACCTGACTTAATGGTGAAAACACGTAAAGGGTGCAGCTTCTTCAACTCATTCTCTTTATTTGGTCTGTATTTTTTGCTGGTTTAGTTTGCTAGAGGATGGGTGCAATTACATTTTTTTTCTTTGCCAATGTTGCTAAAATCCCCAGGAAAAGCAGAAAAGTTAAGAATGTGAGCGTTTCTTTCCCTCTATTACATCTCCTTTCACTGAAGTGAGGTAGTTTGTTTTGCAGTAAATAATCTGCCTTTGAATCAGCCAAGCCAACGTTGCCATTGTGCTCTCCTGCTTAAGTGCTTTATTGATCCACTAATTTACCATTTATTAACTGAGAATTCAGGAATCAGGATTCTCAGTGAGTTCTTAATATCAACTTACAAATAATTCTTGGTTTTGTGAAAGCTGTACTTTAAATACATTCTCTTTGAAAGGGCAAACTGGGATTTCATATGGAGGTAAATATGATACAGCTATTGATTGCATTTTGTGCTAAGAATTAAAGGAGTGCTTCCCTAAGTCATTGTGTGTATGTCAGATGACTGATTGCCATAAAGAATAAGGTATTTCAGGTAGAAGGAGCTGGCACCAAGCATCTTTGTAAGCTGCATGTAGTTATATAGTTGATTTATTTTAGAGTAATATATTTTTGTTAATTAATTTTTTCTAGTTATTAAAATACATGGTCATTATAAAAGTTTTAGAATTATAGAAAAATAGAAAATCCAGATTACTCAATCTCATTATCCTGACATAGTAATTGACTTTTATTATTTATTTATTTATTTTGAGACGGGGTCTTACTCTGTAACCCAGGCTGGAATGCAGTGGTGCAATCTTGGCTCCCTGCAAACTCTGCCTCCCTGGGCTCAAGCAATCCTTCCACCTCAGCCTTCCAGGTAGCTAAGACCAGAAGTGTACACCATCATACCTGGCTAATTTTTTTATGTTTATGGTGGAGACAAGATTTCACCATGTTGCTCAGGCTGTAATTGACTTTTGTTACTTTGTATCTTGAATAATTTGCTTTTGAAAATCATTGTATTGTATATCCCATTGGGTTTTGGTTTAAGAAAAATGGACTGCTTCTTATTCATAAGTGGAAGTAGAAAAGGGATTGATACAAATAATCCACACAGTGGCCAAATAAAAAATAATGCAGGAAAAAAAAAATAATGCAGGGCCAGGTGCATTGGCTCATGCCTATAATCTCAGCACTTTTGGAGGCTGAGGTGGGTGGATCACTTGATATCAGGAGTTCAAGACCAGCCCAACATGGCAAAACCCTGGCCCTACTAAAAATACAAAAAAAGTTAGCTGGGTATGGTGGCGCACGTCTGTAGTCCCACCTACTTGGGAAGTGAGGCAGGAGAATCACTTGAACCCAGGAGACAGAGGTTGAAGCGAGCCAAGATCGCGCCACTGCACTCCAGCATGGGTACCAAAGTGAGACTCTGTCTCAAAAACAAACAAAAGTAATAAAAGTTGAATATCCCTTATTTAAGGTGTTTTGGACTTCAGACTTTTTAGGATTTTGTAATATTTTGCATTATGTTGGTCGAGCAACCAAAATCCAAAGTGAGCATTTCATTTGAGCATCATGTCAACACTCAAAATAGTATTTTGGAATATTTCAGATTTTCGATTTTCAGACTTGGGATGTTCAACTTGAATAGCATTTTTGCCTGTTCATTACCTTCTTCAAGTTCTCCCTCCTCTTTTTCTCCTCTTTCACACAACTTCCCCTTCGCCTATCTGCCTCCCCTCCCTACATCCATTTACGGAAGATTCACTTTCCCAAAGATGATTGCTTCTGGTGTTTCTCACAGTATTTCATCAGTTACTCCTCTGGCAGCAAAGTTTAAGCATATTTCTCAAGATGTCTGAGAATAGTCTTACAACGTCAACCACAAGGCCAAAATTTCTTTGCATTCTACTGATTTATCTTAAAAGGTTCATATACATTTTGCTTTCTAACCTCTTTGTGTTCACTGTATTATAAAATATTATAATAAATGTCATACCTCTGTGTAAAATACTCCAGGAAGCTGTGCCACATTTGTCAAGTGACTTTAAATTCTCTCTGGCATATAGCTGCATCCCCTAGGGGTACATGTTACCCTAGTTTGAGAAACTTAGACTCTAAATGTAGATGAATTTGTATTTTCTAAGAATATATTTTAAGTAAAAGAAGGAGTCAGATGTTTACTAGATTTTCAGAGATTATCAGTGGAAAGATATGGGACATGCCTTTGAGAGGGAAGTGTTGGAATCATTTGGAAGATTTTTTCAGATTTTTCTCTTCTCCCTTTGCAGTTTGAGAATTACTGCCACAGCTAGTCCCTGTTCTGATGGAAAAGTGCTTTCTTCCCCAATGATATTGGAGTATAAAAAAGAATGACAGGCCAGGCATGATGTCTCACACCTATAATCCCAGCACTTTGGGAGACTGAGGCAGGCGGATCACCTGAGGTCAGGAATTCTAGACAAAGCTTGGCCAACATGGTAAAACCCCGCCTGTACTAAAGATACAAAAATTAGCCGGGTGTGGTGGCACATGCCTGTAGTCCCAGTTACTCAGGAGGCTGAGGCAGGAGAATAGCTTGAACCTGGGAGGCAAAGGTTGCAGTGAGCTGAGGTCACGCCATTGCACTCCAGCCTGGGCAAGAAAGTGAGACTCTATCTCAAGAAAAAAAATAAAAATAATAAAAAATAAAAAAGAATGAGGACTATTCAAATTTAACAGACACACACACACACACACACACACACACACACATATACATATATACACATACTACATATACTGTGTATACTATTCGAATGAATTACAAGATAATTTTTGTTATCCTAAAATCTATTTGACTGAGAGTTTTTTGATTTTATTATTTATCATAGCCAAATGTGATGTAATGCATTCAGTTACCAAAAAAAGTGAGTCCTTGACTTGTCCTGTTATTTCATTCTGATGAAGGTTAGGATTTAGCGCCACCCTGCTCCTGAATTAGAAAATTATTTTGCTAGATTAGAAATGTTTTTCTCCACAATATCTGCAGAGCTCTGCCCAGTCTGACCATTTGTTCCCACTAGGGTGCCTTTAAGTGCCTCAGTGCTTTTAGCTTTCCTGTTTCTTTTGTTCTGTGTCCTCTATCTTTCTGCCTCCTGCTGCTGGTGTCTAATATCACCATCATAGTAACAAAGTGTTTCTAATTTGAGGTCCAGTGCCATAGAATATATTTTCTAAGACATACAATACTGTGATAAATGTAAGAAAATAGTTCCCTGATAAAAGGACATCTGACATAAAAACCGTTTAGGATCATTCCTGTTGCAGCACAGAACAGAGAATTTAGCAGTAGCAGTCTAAGTGCTCACATAGCAAGGCGGGTGCTGCCTCCTCGATAGGGATTCCGCCTTTCAGGAAGCATGCATCTCACTGTGTGAGAACCTATGAAAACTTTGATTTCAGAGTTAGGTGAGAGGGTCAAAGGTCTGGCACTTCAATTCCCGTATCCTAGATTCCAGTCCATCTTTATTTTCTCCTTTGTGTTTTCTACAGCCCTCTACCTCTGACATTTGGAGAATTCTAAGCTGTAACATAGGTAACTTACAGAAACAAAAATAGGACCCAAATAAAATTTCTAAGATTTTATAACCATGCCTTTTCCAGTTCCCTTTATCTTTTTCTTTTCTTTTACTATATTCACAATTCTTCCTTTTGAGACTTAAATGGAAGATCAAGTCATGTGAGTCAGTAAATATTATTACAAATAAAGATGTATTCTTGGAATGTTTTTAGAGTAAATATTATGAATAAGGTAATATATGAGACCCTGGAGACACAATGATGAGATCAGACAAATATCAGCATCTTGGAGCTGATATAGTCTGGGTTGAGAGAGAAATTAATTAAATAATCAGAAATAACTATACATTTATAACTGATAACATTTGATCATCCTCCTTATTGAAATGGTTTCTTCACTTTTAGTCTAGATTACCATACTCTTGGTTTTCCTGCCTCACTGGCCACTCCTTTTTTGTTTCCTTTGCTGAGTCCTTCTCTTCTTTCACCTAAATACTGGCGTACTCTAGGCCATAGCCCTTGGATGTTTTTGTTCTCTATTCTCCCTCAATAATACCAGCTGGTTCTATGACTTTAAATAGCATCTCTCTCTCTCTCTCCTTCTTTTTTTTTTTTTTTGAGACTGGAGTCTCGCTCTGTCACCTAGACTGGAGTTCAATGGCACAATCTCAGCTCACTGCAATCTCTGCCAGGCTCAAGCAGTTCTTGTGCCTCAGCCTCCTGTGTAGCTGGGACTACAGGCACCTGCCACCACACCTTGCTAATTTTTGTATTTTTTGTAGAGATGGAGTTTCACCATATTGGCCAGGCTGGTCTTGAACCCCTGACCTCAAGTGAGCTGCCCGCCTCAGCCTCCCAAAGTGTTGGGATTACAGCCATGAGCCATTGTGCATGGCCAGTATCTCTTGATATCTATATGCTGATGACAACCAAATTTATACCTGCATTTTGTATTCCTCCCTAAACTTACTGCTTACCATTTCACTGCATTGACCCAGTGGCTCAGGACAGAAATCTAAGGTATTTTTCATTCTTTCGTTACTTTCACAGACTTTGCTGTTCTGTCAGCAAAGTCTGTTGGCTATACCTCCAAATTATGTCCAATTGTTACCACCTTTACTGTTACTATACTGGTTCAGCTGACAGTAGTTTCTTAACTGGTCATTTGTTCCAAGTACCCTCATTCCCATCTCTGATTATGGCATTTATTAACCACTGAATAGCTGAAGTAACCTTTTTTTTCTTTTCTTTTTTTTTCTGGAGAAAGCATCTCACTCTGTCACCCAGGCTGGAGTACGGTGGCATGATCTCAGCTCACTACAGCCTCTGCCTCCTGCGGTCAAGTGATTCTCATGCCTTAGCCCCCTTTAGTAGCTGGGATTATAGGCATGTGCCACCACACCAGGCTAATTTTTGTATTTTTAGTAGAGACAAGGTTTCACCATGTTGGCCAGGCTGGCAAAGTAATCTTTTTAAGGCCTAAAACAGACGTGCAGAATCCTCCAATGAGGTGCTGATTTCAGGTATGGTGCAGGAAATGTACAAGATGAATCTCAGAGGATAGGATATTAAAAGAGTTACAGAAAGGATGAGAGAATGAAACTATATCATAAAATTGGAAACGGTGCCTACTGACAGAAAGAATAAAGGTCTCTTATGAGATCCTTGTCAAGATCACATCAAACTTTAGGAATTTAAAGACAAAAAATGAAATTATACAGAATTTATAAATCAAACTAAAAGAGAAACTTTTTGATAATTTGTTTATGGAGACACGCAAACATACACACGCATATTTTAAGAATTTTTTAATCCTGTAAAAAAAATGGAGGAAAGCACAATGAACTTCTATATTCCCCTTACCTAGACTGTTAATGCTGGCTACTTTCTTAGGTTGAAACATACAAAAATGTCCTTGTTTTGTTTTGTTTTGACAAATAAATGATAACATAGATGGTTCAACTGAATGCACACTAACATATACACTTATACACGACACACATCCTTTAAACAAAGCATCCAACAAACCATCTGAGAGTAGGTTATAGATATGAGGCTCCATTATGCATCTCTCAAAAACGGAAACATTCTACACAACTGAGAAAAATCAACATTAATTCATATCATCATCCACGTATAGTTCTTATTCAAATTTCTCTATTTGAACCATCAGTTTTTAAAGAAAATTACATTACAAAATCATTTTGTGTGTCTGGTGGGCTTTCTCTTATAGAATAACGTGACTATGTTTACTGTTCACTTACTCTAGCTTTTTTCTTTGTGGTTTAGCTTCTTACATCCGTGTTTGACAATAGCATCAAGACTTTTGGAGTAATTGAGAGTGACCCTTTTGACTGGGAAAAGACTGGAACTGATGGCTCCCTAACAACCACCACTACTTCTACCACCCCTCAGCTGCACACTCGCTTGACCCCTGCTGCAATTGGGTATGTCCTAAACAGATCATTTGGTGGCGTCTTTTCTGGATGCATTATATTTGCAACAATTTATTTCATCCAGATTGCCTCAGATGGCTGAATGCTAAGACATCTGGGAGAGCCTATGGATTTCCTTGAATTAACATTGCTCTTATGTACATCTTTGGAATTACTTGCTTTAGATAGTACTAATAGATTATACTGTGAAATGGGAGCTTACAGCTTATGTGATTTGTTGATGTCAAATTTATCATGGGTTTTCTTCAAAATGAGAAGCAGCATTAGTTGTGTTTCCAAATAATATATAAGACCCTAAAAAGAATGTGCCACAATCATATCTAACTATATTGTGCGGAAGTTTAGTGGCAACAAAGCATGTAGCATATTCCTCTTAAAGATTTAACTTTCATAATGTATTAAGAAAAGGTTATGGTCTATTTCCGTGATCTTAGTTTTTTATTGTTAATGTTTTTTCCTCTACATGTATTACATATAGTTCCTTTTGTCCTTTATTTTATTTTGTTTTTTGATTTGTCTTTTTTATTTTTCTAATTTTTTACCTGCTTTGGTTGTTTAAAACTTTTTGGTCAAAAAAAAAAAAAATAGTAAATACCCAGAATGCTGAGGCAGAAGGATCACTTGAGCCCGGGAGTTAGAGGCTGCAGTGAGCTATGATTGTGCTACTACACTCTAACCTATGCAATAGAGTGGGACCTGTTTCTGAGGAAAAGAAAGCAAATAGTAAATAGGGAAAAACTGTCATATAATTTAAGTTAATTGGGACATTTTACCACTAATGCATTGCTTTTATTCATTTTTAACACAGAGTTTTGCTCTTGTTGCCCAGGCTGGAGTGCAGTGGCACAATGTCAACTCATTGCAACCTCCACCTCTTGGGTTCAAGTGATTCTCCTGCCTTAGCCTCCTAAGTAGCTGGTATTACAGACCTTTGCCACCATGCCTGGCTAATTTTGTACTTTCAGTAGAGATGGGATTTCACTATGCACGATCTCGGCTCACTGCAACTTCTGCTTCCTAGGTTCAAGTGATTCTCCTGCCTTAGCCTCCCAAGTAGCTGGTATTACAGGCCTTTGTCACCATACCAGGCTAATTTTGTTAGTAGAGACTGGGTTTTGCTATGCTGGTCTCTAACTCCTGACCTCAAGTAATCTGCCTGCCTTGGCCTCCCAAAGTGCTGGGATTACAGGCGAAGGGGAAGTTGTGTGAAAGAGGAGGAAAAGAGAAGGGAGAACTTGAAGAAGGTAATTAACAGGCAAAAATGGTATACAGGTTGAATTTCCCAAATCTGAAAATCGAAAATCCGAAATCTCAAAAAAATAAAAAAAGAAAGAAAACCAGCAGAAAACAAAAAAACACAGAACTAGAACATTTAAAAAGGTTTATGTCCAAAGATAGGTATTAGAACAAAAAGGTGAACCTTCTGAAATAACCCCCAAAATTATTCGTAAATTAAAGTACAGGTGAAGCATAGAGGCTCATGCCTATAATTCCAGTACTTTTGGAGGCTGAGGTGGGCAGATAACTTTGAGCTCAGGTGTTTGAGACCAGCCTGGGCAACATGGTGAAAACCTGTCTCTACAAAAAATACAAAAAGTAGCCAGGTGTGGTGGCGTGCACACGTAGTCCCAGCTACTCAAAAGGCTAAGGCTGGAGAATGGTTTGAGCCCAGGCAGTGGAGGTTGCAGTGAGGTAAGATCCCGACTCTACAATCCACCCTGGGCAACAGAGCAAGAGCTTGACTCAAAAAAGGGAAAAAAGGCCGGGCGTGGTGGTTCACGCCTGTAATCCAAGCACTTTGGAGGCCAAGGCGGGCGGATCACCTGAGGTTGGGAGTTCAAGACCAGCCTGACCAACATGGTGAAACCCCATCTTTAAAAAAAAAAAAAAGAGGGGGAAAAAAAAGGGACATCTGGTAGAGGAAGAAATATAGCAAGTTACTGTACATATAGTAATAAAATACTATGACAGAGCTTTCCCTCTGTGTTCTCTTCTAGTTTTATAGTTTCAGGTCTTAACATATAGGTCTTTTATACATTTTTAGTTGATTTTTTGTATTGTGTAAAATAGGGATCCAATTCCTTTGTACATGGAAACCCAGTTTTTCTGGCACCATTTATTGAAAAGCACCATTTATTGGACCCCATTTTGTTCTTTTAGTTCCCTTATTGAAAATTAATTGACCAATTAAGATATCTGCACTCTCATGTTCATTGCAGCATGATTTACAATAGCCGAAATACAGGAACAACCTAAATACCCATTGATGGACAAATTGATAAAGAAAATGTGTGTGTGTGTGTGTGTGTGTGTGTGTGTGTGTGTGTATTGTATATATACATATATATATACGTGCACACACAATGTAGTATAGATGGTATATAAATACATACAAACACACACATAGTGGAATATTATTCAGCTTTTTAATTTTTCTATTTTTATTTCTTGAGACTGAATTTTGCCCTGTTGCTCAGGCTGGAGTGCAATACACGATCTCAGCTCACTGCAGCCTCCACTGCCTAGATTCAAGGGATTCTCCTGCCTCAACCTCCCAAGTAGCTGGGATTGCAGGCATGCACCACCATGCCTGGCTAAATTTTTGTATTTTCAGTAGAGTTGGGGTTTCACCATGATGGCCAGATTAGTCTCGAACTTTTGACCTCAGGTAATCCACCCACGTCAGCCTCCCAAATTGCTGGGATTACAGGCATGAGCCACTGTGCCTGACCTTATTCAGCTTTTAAAAAGGAGAAGATCTGGCTGGGTGTGGTGGTTCACGCCTGTAATCCCAGAACTTTGGGAGGCCAATGCTGGCGGATCATGAGGTCAAGAGATGGAAACTCTCCTGGCCAACATGGCAAAACCCCATCTCTACTAAAAATAGAAAAATTAGCTGGGTGTAGTGGCATGTGCATATAGTCCCAGCTACTCGGGAGGCTGAGGCAAGAGAATCGCTTAAACCCGGGATGCAGAGGTTGCAGTGAGCCAAGATCAAGTCGCTATACTCCAGCCTGGCCTGGCGACAGAGCTGAGACTCCGTCCCAGAAAAAAAAAAATAAAGGATGAGATCCTATCATTTGCCACAGCGTAGGTGGAATTAAAAGACATGCTTAGTGAAATAAGCCAGACAAAAAGAAAAATGTTAGATGATCTCACTTATATGTCAATAGATGTATTTTTTAAAGCACTCTAATACACAGATTGAGAAAGAAACAGTGGTTACCACGGGGTTCAAAGAGGGAGGAAGGAGAGGAAATGGGGAGGTGTAGGTCAAGGGATATAAAATAGCAGAAATGTGGGATTAACAAGTATGGAGATTTCATGGACAGCATAAGGAGTAACCTTAATAAAATTGTATTTTCAGAAGATTTGAATTAAAAGAAAATTGTATTTTCATGTCTTAAATAAAAATAAAATTGTATTAAAGGTTTTAGTTAAATAAGTATATTTTAGCTGTTATTTGTCACAAAAAAGTAACTATGTGAGTTGATAGATATGTTAATCTGCTTCACTATAATAACCATTGTACTGTCTATGTCTATCCTATTACATCATGTTATAAAGCTCAAATACACACAATTAAAAGAGATAAAATACACAACAGACTTAAGACCAAACATACCAGTCATAGCAATAAATATACATGGGGTTAACTCACCTATTAAAAGAAAAAGATTTTCAGCTATATTCATATGCTGTATATAAGAGACACAGCTTAAAAAGGTAAGAAAGGGATGGACAAAGGTATATCAGAAAGATAGAAAAGAGGAGCGATCCTAATGATAGACAATGTAGAATTGAAGCCAAAACAAAAAACTTAGAAAAGATGAAGACCACTTTTTAATGCCAAATGCCACAGTTCACAAGTGGGATACAAAATTTACTAGTATTTAGTCCCCAGGTTTTTTAATTCTATACCGTGATATTAGAGACTATACCTCCTGCCCAAGTACCCCAGGAACATTCACAAAAATTGATCAGGTATTAGGTCACAAAGAAACATGGAAGTAGTTCCATAAAGTAGAAGATTACGCTATCTGATCACACTGCAAGAAAACTAGAAATTACCAACAAAATTAAAATATCAAAGGCCCCTTTACCTGGAAATATAAAAACCTATTAAACCACAGTAATATACCACGTAATGACATTGCAGTCAATGACAGACTGCATATATGACAGTGATTCCATAAGATTACCATACTGTATTTTTACTGTACCTTTTCTATGTTTAGAGATGTTAAATACCCAAATATTTACATTGTGTTACACTTACCTGCAGTATTCAGAACAGTAACATATTGTGCAGATTTGTAACCTAAGAGCAATAGGCTATATCATATAACCTAGGTGTGTAGTAGGCTATACAATATAAGTTTGTTTAAGTACACTCAGATCATTTGGATAATGATGAAATTGCCTAACAATGCATTTCTCAGAATGCATCCCCATTGTTAAGCAATGCATGACTGTACTCTTGGGTGAAAAGGAAAGTGCAAACTAAAAGTTACAGAAAAAAATGATAATGTAAACACTACTTATCAGAATCTGTGAAATAAATTTAGAGCAAAGATCGGAGGAAAACGGCATTAAACAAGGAGATACATAATGTCAGTATGTCTTTTTTTTTTTTTTTTTATTGAGACAGAGTTTCACTCTTGTCACAGAGGCTGGAGTGCGGTGTTACAGTCTCGGCTTACTGCAACCTCCACCTCCCAGGTTCAAGCAATTCTCCTGCCTCAGCCTCTCGGGTAGCTGGGATTACAGGCATGTGCCACCATGCCCGGCTAATTTTGTATTTTAGTTGAAACAGGGTTTTCCCATATTGGTCAGACTGGTCTAGAACTCCTAACATTAGGTGATCTGCCCGCCTCAGCCATCACACCTGGCAATTTTTTTTTTTTTGTATCTTTATTAGAGATGGGGTTTCACCATGTTGACCAGGTTAGTCTCAAACTGCTGACCTCATGATCCGCACACATCAGCCTCCCAAAGTGCTGGGATTTCAGGAGTGAGCCACTGCGCCCAGCATGAGTCAGTAAAATGTACTGAAGACTGGTTTTTCTACTTTGAGACATGCTAGGTCACTTCTAAAAGGAGGTTTCATTGTGTGCTATGTGCTAAGTAGTGTGTTCAGTCAGCAATATTAAAAAAAAAAAAAGCTAGAATATAGAGTTATAGAATTGGCAGGGGCCTTTTCACTTGGTAAATGATAACTGTGAACTAGAAAAGCCTCTTATGAGAGAGTGTAAGGGAGAGATGACCAACTATGTAAATAGGACATGGGATTACTTTGAAAGAAATACATAGACAAATACCAATTAATACTTGCAGTTTTCCCCCCAGGTCAGTTTATGCTGAACTCTATGACCTGTGTAATTACAGAAAGTCTAGTGTCCCCTCTAGGGCAAGAATTTCCTTCCTCTTCCTTGTCTTGCTGAGGCCTTGCATGTAGTAGGTGCTTAGTAAAAAGTCTGCAGGTGAGTGGACATGGTAGCTCACACCTGTAATCTCTGCACTTTGGGAGGCCCAGGCGGGTGGATCACTTGAGGCCAGGAGTTCAAGACCAGCCTGACCAATGTGACAAAACCCCATCTCTACTAAAAATACAAAAAAATTAGCTGGGCATAGTGGTGCATGCCTGTAATTGCAGCTACTTGGGAGGCTGAGTCAGTAGAATCACTTGAACCTGGGAGGCAGAGGTTGCAGTGAGCTGAGTTTGCGTCACTGCACTCCAGCCTGGGAGACAGAGCACGACTCAGTCTCAAAAAAAAAAAAAAAAAGACTGCAAGTGAAAAAGTAATACACACTTCACACTTAAAAAAAATAGCTGATTGATCTGACACCTGCTTATTTCATTATGGCACTGTGAAAGTTGATTATACAAATTAGGTCATTCTTGTCATACTCAACTAAATCAAGAGGTGGGGGCAGGGGGGAAGCACTTGGGGCACATAGCACTTGCTCCAAGAATTTAATTTCTTACAAGCTCAGCTGCTGAAATGGCCTGCTGTGACTCTTAAGACTAAATTTACATACGCTGTCACTCACCAGTCAGAGCCTTGCCAGCTCCCAAAAGCTCCTCTAGTGCCAATGAGCTTCCTTTCAAAACAGTACGTAACATTTCTCTAATAAAACCCCCAACATCTTCTTTAAATCTTAAGGCATACCAGAGACCCACCCAGTCTGTGTGTGCCCCAAATTGTAATTCTTGCTTCCCAAATGAAATGTTACATTTGGAGATTCATCTGTATATTTTATTTTGAGTTCAACAGCACTTAACATTTTCCTGTTCTATAACAGAATGGGGATAGTGGCTTACACTTATAATCCCAGCACTTTGGGAGGCCAAGGCGGGTAGATCATCTGAGGTCAGGAGTTCGAGACCAACCTGCCCAACATGTCGAAAACCCGTCTCTACTCAAAATAAAAAAAATTAGCCAGGTATGGTGGCAGGTACCTGTAATCCCAGCTACTCAGGAGGCTGAGGCAGGAGAATTGCTTGAACCCAGGAGGCAGAAGTTGCAGTGAGCCGAGATCATGCCACTGCACTCCAGCCTGAGTGACAGGAGTGAAACACGGACTCAAAAAAAAAATTCTCTAACAAAAATGAGTAAAGATTAGAAAATGTTGTTATCATTGACAAAAACTTGTGGGAAATTGATGAAATGTTTCTTATCAAGTGTCAAATTAGTGTGTTATTGTTTTAGAATTTGTATTTTTAAATCAGCTTGGAAATTCTAATTGATTAAAATTTCGAAGTTTTATTTTGTAGGATTGACATGACCTAAATTTTCTTTTCTTTCTTTTTTTTTTTTTTTTGAGCTGGAGTCTCACTCTGTTGCCTAGGCTGGAGTGCAGTGGTGCAAATCTCAGCTCACTGCAACCTCTGCCTCCCGGGTTCAAGCGATTCTCCTGCTTCAGCCTCCCAAGTAGCTGTGATTACAGGCACCCACCACCATGCCCGGCTAATTTTTATATTTTTAATAGAGATGGCGTTTTGCCATGTTGGCTAGGCTGATCTCGATCTTCTGACCTCAGATGATCCACCCACCTCTGCCTCCCAAATGCCGAGATTATAGGCGTGAGCCACCGTGCCCAGCCAACCAAAGTTTTTAAGGTCTTTTTTTTAAAACTCTCTTAATTATGTGTGGAATTTATTTCAATGAAGAAACAAAATGATGTAAGATAGTCTCATAGTAATTTTTGATTCTAATCTTTTAAAGTTCTGCCCTTTTTTTCCTTCTCTTTATATTTAGAATTGCCAATGCCACTCCCATCCCAGGAGACTTGCTTCGAGAAAATACAGATGAGGTATTTCCAGATGAACAGCTTAGTGATGGAGAAAATGGCATCCCTGTTGGTGTGTCACCAGATAAATTGCCTGGATCTCTGGGACAACCTCGTCCCCAGGAGAAGGATGTTTGGGAAGAGATGGATGCCAACAAAAACAAGATAAAGCTTGGAATTTGTAAGGTATGATACCTTATAAACAACAGAAATGTATTTCTTACAGTTCAGAAGGCTGGGAAGTCCAAGAAGGAAGGCTAGGCAGATTTGGTGTCTGCTGAGGGCTGTTTTGTAGCTCCTCCTTGCTGAGTCCTCATGTGGTAGATGGGGAAAGGAGTCTCTGTTGGGCCTCTTTTGTAAGGACACTACTCTCATTCATGAGGGCTGTGCCTTCTTGACCTAATTACCTCCCAAGGGACCTACCTCCTAATACCCTCACATTGGGAATTAGGATTTCAACATGACGATTTATGGGAGACACAAACATTCAGACCATAGTAGGTGTATATCTTCAGTCATGGGAGTCATTTGCAAAACATTCTCTACATAGATGTGACGTGCCACTGTGTGATCTGGCTGTTGACAAGGCACAGTCTGGACCAGTAGTAATCAGGAATGAGTAGTGAAAAGTAGACAGGGAGTCAGGGTCAGATTTTTGTAGTATCAGCTGCAGCTGTCTTTATGGCACCAGGAACAAACTGTTCTTATAGCAAAAAAATCACTAGTGACATTCTGAGTTGTCAGCCCATATGGATATCTGTGTATGTGAGAGAATGAAATGGCAATTGACGTAGAAGGTCTTAGTTATTTTAGTTTCTATCTTTTACTATTTAATCTCAGTGATATTTGAATGATAGACAGTTTTGACCCTAAGTCCATTATTTGTTATCATGGTGATGTGAAGTTTATTGAATTTATAATGTATAGTGCTATACATTACAAGCTCTCATTTAGAACATCTGAATAAAGCATTAAGCTAAATATTGAAGACAATTTACTAAGATAGGTGCTGTGCAGTTTAAGATACATCTTTTACCTTTAAGGAGCTTACAGTCTCTTCAGGTAGATATGTATCTGCACAAGCAAATATAATACAAGACAGAACATTGTGCAAAACATTAAAAGGAATTAAAATGCATGCAGATGGGGTGGGAGTTGGGGACATGCCTTAAGGAAAAAGTGGTTTAAGTAGAAGTATAAGTAAAAATATGTGCATGAGGGCTGGGCACCATGGCTCACATCTGTAATCCCATCACTTTGGAAGTCAGGTGTTCAAGACTAGCCTGGCCAACATGGTGAAACCCTGTATCTACTAAAAATATAAAAATTAGCTGGGTGTGGTGGTAGGTGCCTGTAATCTCAGCTACTTGGGAGGCTGAGGAAGGAGAATCACTTGAACCTGAGAGGCATAGATTGCAGTGAGCCAAGATAGTGCTGCTGCACTCCAGCCTGGGTGACAGAGTGAAACTCCATCTCAAAAAAAATAAAAAAACATTAAAAAAATATATATATATATAATAAAAAAACATTAAAATATATATATATAATAAAAAAACAAAATATATATATATAATATGTATGTATGTATATGAGAAAGTGCATGGATAGAGCTTGTAACTTTAGGAATTTATTGGTCATCTAGGAGAGAAATTCAAAACAGCTATATTTATCTTTTAAAATCTACTTATACTATATGTAAAAGAGTTTATATATCATTTCAAAGCATAGTAATGTAAGCATGTGAATTCACCATCTGCCCCAAGAACTAGAATATTTTAACATATTCCTTCTGTATTTATGCTTCTACCGTATCCCCACTGAGGTAACCACTGTCTTAGGTTAGATTCCATAAAAGCAGAGCCACAAAATAAACCTTAATAAATTTAAATAACTGAAATCACACATAATACGTTCTCTGACCATAATGGAATTAATCTAGTAATCAGTGACATAAAGACAACAGGAAAATTTCTAAACACTTGGAAATTATACAGCATATTTTTATATAATCCATGAGTCAGAGAGGAAGCTTTAAAGGAAAAGTTTTTAAACTTACATAGAATTGAATGAAATTGAAACTTCAGTGTATCAAAATGTTTGGGAGGCAGCTAAAGCAGTGGTGAGAGGGAAATGTGTAGCACTAAATGCTTACATTAGGAAAGATAAGGTTTTATATCAGTAGTCTAAATCCTACCTCAGGAACCTAGAAAAGGAAGCAGCAGAATGAACTTAAGACAAGCAGAAAGAAGGTAATAAATATCTCAGTTACTATATTGCAAAGTTTTGATGTGTTATATTTTCATTCTCATTCTGTTTTAAAACTTTTGCCATAATGATTTTTTTCATCCATGAGTTATTAAGTGCATACAAGTTTAGAATTTTTACGTCTGCCAGGTGATTAAAAGTTTTGTTTTTCTTTATATAGTGATTATTTCTATTCTATTCCTACTATATTTTTCTAGTAGTAAAGCCTATTTTGTTAATACAATTAAGCCAGCTTTCTTTTGGGTATCTTTTTTCTTCCTTTGGTGTATCTTTTTTCTTCCTTTATCTTTCCATTTTTTCTTACCTGTATTCTTCTGTTGTGACTTTTGTTAAGTGGAATATAAGTGGACAATCTTACATCTTTATGTTTTAATTGCTCAGCTTAATTTGTTTAAATTTAGAATTATTATTATTATTATTACATTATTTATTTAGTCGGAGTCTCACCCTGTCACCAAGGCTGGAGTGCAGTAGTGCAATCTTGGCTCACTGCAACCTCCACCTCCTGGGATCAAGTGATTCTTGTGGTCTAGGCTTCCAAGTAGCTGAAATTACAGGCGCCTACCACCACATCTGGCTAATTTTTATATTTTTAGTGAAGATGGGCTTTTGCCACACTGGCCAGGATGATCTCAAACCTCTGACCTGAGGTGATCTGCTTACCTTGGTCTCCCAAAGTGCTGGGATTACAGGCATGTGCCATGGGGCCCAGCGTTGGATTACATTATTAATGTTGTTCTTTTATACAAGTAATGTTTATATGGACTTTCAAAGATGTTTACCATTTTATTTCATTTCTGAAAGTCCTTGGCTTATCTTTCTTCCTGAAATATTTCCTTTAGAAGTTCCTTTACTTCAGATCTTTTGGTAGAGGATTCTTTCTATAAATGTATTTACTTATCTGTAAATGTATTTATTTTAGCTTCATTCTTTCAAGATAGTTTATGTCGAATATAAAGGTTTTTTTTGTTGTTGATGATGTTTGTTTGTTTTTTGAGACAGGGTTTTGCTCTGTTGCAGTGGTGTGATCTCAACTCACTTCAACCTCCACCTCCTGGGTTCAAGCGATTCTCCTGCCTCAGCCTCCCAAGTAGCTGGGCCCACAGGCACGTGCCACCATGCCTGACTAATTTTTTTTTTTTTCTTAGTAGAGATGGGGTTTCACCATGTTGACCAGGCTGGTCTTGAACTCCTGGCCTCAAGTGATTCACCCACTTTAGCCTCCCAAAGTGCTGGGATTACCGGCGTGAACCACCAAGCCTGGTCCAAATAGAAAGTTTTTGATTGATAGTTATTTTTCCTCTGGCTTCAGTCACTGGTGTTCAGAAACTGTCGTTCTAATTATTTTGTTTCTTTTAAAGTGATCAGTTCCCCCACCTTCATCTTTCCTTCCCAGCTACTTTTTAGTTCTTATTTTTGTCTGTGGTGTTCTGCATTTTAACTATGATGTTTCTAGGCAATATTTCTTTTTGTTTATCTTGCTTGGGATATCTCGTGTTCCTTGAACATTTTTATTCATATTTTTATATAAGTTCTGGGAAATAACAGCCATTCTCTATCTAAATATTACTACCTCTTCATTATTTCTATTATCTCTTTCTAGGACTCTAGATATATTATGCCTTTTTATTGTATCCATTGTATCTCTTAATATCTTTTTTCTTTTCTCTTTTTTTTTTTATTTGTTATTTTTTATTTATTTATTTTTTTATTGCATTTTAGGTTTTGGGGTACATGTGAAGAACATACAATATTGTTGCATAGGTACACACGTGGCAGTGTAATTTGTTGCCTTCCTCCCCTTCACCTATATCTGGCATTTCTCCCCATGCTATCTCCCCACACCTCCCCACCCCCACTGTCCCTCCCCCCTCACTGTCCCTCCCCTATTTCCCCCCAACATACCCCAGCGTATAGTGCTCCCCTCCCTGTGTTCATGTGTTCTCATTGTTCAACACCCGCCTATGAGTGAGAACATGCGGTGTTTGATTTTGTGTTCTTGT